>JAKCPI010004198.1:0-10722 GCA_023213315.1 Euborellia annulipes
TCAGAAACCACGTAAGCGACAAAATTTCAAATCATGTGTTTTTGGTGCTACTGTACAACAGTTACTACAACAGTTAACAGTGAACAGATAAAAACTGCGTTGGCTGTTTTTATATATCTACCAGTGGCGAATTCAGGGGGGCCAGGGGGCCGGGCCCCCCAAAGCCTTCTCCAAAACAAAAAAAAATACCTATTGTTTTCCATAATGATTTTTTTATTTAAATAATTATTTTATGAAAAAATCTCTAATATTTGCGAATTTTGTATTAAAATTATTTTTTATTTCAAGAAAAAAAATTTTTTTTTATTTTTTTTTTTATTTATAATTATTATATTATCTAAAAAAAATTTATCCACTTTAAGTTTCTTGGAGAAGGGGGGGGGGTTCATAAAACTTTTGGGCCCCCCCCCAAGCAGAAATCCTAGCTACGCTACTGATATCTAGGGTAACAAAATTGTTTAAAATAATAAAACTGCATTATTATTTACACTTTAGATTAAAATTAGACATACAATGAAAATGAAAAGGGGGGCGATAGGTGTTAGTCAGCTTCCAGAAAGGGTTGGGGAACCACTGTGTTAGATTGTGCCACCTTTATTCACCAAATTATTTTTTTAGAACAAAACAAATTGTTTTTGTCCACATCTGCCTCTTCACTGTCCAAATCTACCTCACCCAAGAGGCACATTGGGACAATTTGGATTTTTTGGAAAATTGTAAAAATCTAATTCATCTATTGGTGAATAAGCGCTAAGCCTATGGCAATACACTGTTAAAAATTTTCGAGCCAGATTCATACACATGTATAGGAAGTCTGTTACACAAACTGTTTATGAATATTCATTTTGGGTATATGAGAAAGGTCATATACCAAAATGAATTTTCACAAACCCAGATATGAAATTTTTCATATTCGGGTATATGAAAAAATTCATTTTCGGGTATGTGAATAAATTCATTTTTGGTATATGAAATTTAAATTACGGGTATATGAATAAATTCATTTTTGGTATATGAAATTTAAATTACGGGTTTATGAGAAATAATATACTTTTTTGTGAAAAATGAAAGTAGGAGAACTTTTAATTATAGACCACATATTTGTATTAAATATTTATTAAAAATATATAAATACTGTACAAATATATATATTTTTAATAAATATTTAATACAAATATGTGGTCTATAATTAAAAATTCTCCTAATAATAATATTTCAAACCACAAAAGCTTTAATAAACAAAAATTAAAGTCCTTACGAGTTTATACTTTTGAGGGAAAGTGAGTGGTCTAGGTGAAATAATAGTTTTTTTTATTTATTTTATTTTTTATTTATTAAAAAAAATTATATTATATTAAAATATACAATTTTACTAAATAATAAAACAAATTAAAGTATTAAAATAATAAATTTGTATCAAAAAATAAATTTTTATACATTTCCAAGTAAATTAAACACAAATACAAATCATTTTAATAATTTAATACAAAAAATATGTCGATTTTCATCTTCTTTGAGAAGTAATAAAGAATTACATTTCATTTGCAGTATGATTGGAGTTTATTCCCTGGTTGGAGACTAACCTCACCTGAAAAATGACAAACAATAATTGATTTGAAAAAAAAAAATTTGAGAAAAAAAAATTTCAATGAAAAAATTCAAATTCAATACTTACGATTTTGTTAGTAAAATGTTCCTATTTCAATATATTGATTAAATATTTATATTTCATTTTAAATAATAATACACGTTCAATTATCTATGCGTTAAATCAGCTACTTCAAAAACAGAATTTGGTGCCAACCTGGTGCCAACCTAACCAATTTCTTGTATATTTTAAAATTAATTATTTTGGTGAAATTGTTAATTTTAATTTTAATTTCTATAGCTATTTAGTTGAATTACTTTATAAAAATTATTTAATTAGTATGACTTCATAAATATTTAAATAATTTAGAGCGCGAATTTCAAACCAGAATTTAATCAATATAGATTTTGGAAATGAATTTTAAAAGAATAATTTCAAGTTTCCTTAAAATAATTATAAAATAATATTAATAAAAATTCCTTGAGGTAGTCGAGTTATTTGAGAACGTTTAGACCAGTGATTCTCAACTTGTCGCGGTACACTTTTAACGATTTCAAAATTTGGCGGCACACAAAGAAAAAGATAAGTTTAAAAGTTGGTAATTTCTTCATAAACTTTTATATTAATTTTAATTCACATCCTGGGTGTATTAAAATTAAACTACGAAAGTATGTGAAAAAAGAAGGAAAATTCATATTTTTTTTAAAGCGATACTTATTCATATACTTGTATATTAATTTTAACTCATATCCTAGGTCTATTAAAATTAAACCACCAAAGTTTATGAGATATGAATGAAAATTCATATTTTTTTTTACAGTGTAGATAGTGCATTTATCAGTCTCAACAACATAACATTATATGATCAATAATATTGAAAGCCAAACTATACACAGCTAATTTTATTTGTACTGTCCCAATGTCCCGCCCTCTCCCCTATATATTAAGTAGTTTAAAAAAAAAATCTGGTGTGACTGGCGCACAGCACACAACTTTCTCTTACCCTTCGGTAAGAGAAAGTTGCGCACTGTGCTGGTCACACCAGATTTTTTGTGTCGAGATATATTTAGTTTCCCATAGCACCTTAGTTTCAAACTTGCATTTTAAATGTTGACTGCTTGAAATAAACTATGGTTATTTTTCAAAATTTTAATCTCATATTTGGACATTTTATACACAATATAGAATCGTAAATAAATACAAAATTTCATAAGAATTGGAAAAAAAAATTTTAAATGCCTAAAAAGTTCTAAAGGGGACCCCCTTTTGAATCGAAATTAACATACAAATCCCTATAGGAAATTAACATTGTTTCTATGCGAAGATAAGGTGGAAAGGGAATTTAAAAAGAGTAGAGACAGGCGATAATGTTTGCAAGTGAGAGAGAGACATATATGTTTTCTTTGAAACAATTAAAGACACAAATAAATTAAAAAAAAATGGGAATTTAAATAATAATTGATTTTTAATCTAATAAAAAAGAAAAAGATTTAAATTCCGTTACCATGGCAACCATTTCTATCTTTCCTATGAAGAACAAGAGTAAAGTGGTCTTCAGAAGATTTCAACGGCAAAATGAGAATATACATTTTAAAGAGCATCTAAAAAATAATTGATTTTTGAATTTTAAAAAAAATCCTTGGAGGGAATTTTGAGAAAATCGAAAAAAACTGAAAAAGTACATCAGTAAAGTACTAGTACTTTTTGGCCGATTTTGTTCAAAAGCTTATTTTGAGATTCTTCAAAGGTACTTAAGTTAAATATAAAATTTCAACCCGGTAGCTCAACTCCTTCATGCTAAAAAAATGGTTCCACACATACAGACACACACACACACACACACACAGACCAATTTGCGGGACCCACTTTTTTGGACTCAGGGGACCTCAAAACATGTATATCCATCAAAATCTCGACATCGAATTTTTGACATGATCGCAATACTTTCTCTCCTATATATTTCATATATAGGGTACGAGAAAGTAATAAAGTGGTGGCCCAGTTGAAATTCTTTTTTCTCTTAACTTTTGACCTAAATGAATGTTAAATTAGTTTAAAAACTTTTTGAAAGTAAGCAAGCAAAGCATTCTTCAGATTCTCTTTGCAAGTTCTTTTTTTTTTTCTACTTTCTTAACGTTAATTTATTTATATTGAAACAGCTGTCACGGGTATTCACTTAGAGAGTTATTTTTATTTTAACGGGTAAATTCAATTAGCGAATAATTTGAAATTTCCTTGTTAAAAAAAAAAAAAAAAAAAAAATTAAGTTTATTTAAAATGTGCATTTTAAAAAAAATATACATTTATAGAAAGCGAGAAAAGGAAAAAAATAAAGGCATTCTCTTAAAAGGTTTGTTAAGTTGCAAGTGTTACACACACTGAAAGGTGACATTTCATTTTATTTCGTTTGTTTGATCCACAGATCCACACACACACATGATTCTTACTGATAGGGATGGGCAAGGATGTCAATCTTTTTCTCTAAATATAATTGAAATACAAAGAATTTAGCATCGGGAGGATTAAAAGTTCCTAGATCTACCTAAAATCCATTAAAATTTTTTTTAAATTATTATTAAGCTTATTAGACCCTAGGGGTTTGGTGTAGAGGTTGGCGTGCTAACCTCGTATACCAAACGTCTCGGGTTCGGACCCCAGGCAGTCCGATGATTTTATTTAAGCCATTTGGATACTAAAAGGCTTAATAAGAATGCCTGGACCCCCAATATGTATATTTAATTAATAACGGATATCGTAAAAGTCTTATATGGCCTGAGTTGCCGAAAAGACTGTGAATGTTAGTGTGAATGAGTAAAACATGTGAGTGTTAAAAAAAAAACTCGGGCCTTGGTGTAGAGGCTAGCGTAACCAACTACGTTTTTTACTCACTTGTTGGAGAAAGAAAGAAAAAACGATCAATTCCTGAATAGGAAAGTAAAATGATGATAAGTAGTTCTAATTGAATAAGAATTTCTTTTTTTGATTAATGATATCTGATTGGTTATAGTTCCCCCGCCCCCCCTTCACTCCCCTTTTATTGGTAATTTGGCAAGCGCCACCGCCTCTCTCTTTCGAAAGGCCGCAAATTAAAGGTAATTGAAGTCTCTAAATTGACTGGCATACATGCAAGCATTAACCGCAGAATAATACATCTCAAATGTGATTTCGATTCGTAATGTTGAAAATGTTTGTGAGTTGAAACTGGAACTCCCCCCCCTGTGCAGTCTAGCGTGTAATTGGCGGCTTCCGGGGGTCGAATATACAGAACCCAAATAGCATTTGAAAGCAAGTAGTACAATTCAAGGTTAGTTAGAGAAAAGGGTTTCACCAAAATAGATAAAAGTTTATCTACGATAATTATCTCTTGGACTTAATTTCAATGCTGATTGATTGAATGATTGAACAAAAATAACAATTTTACTTTCTTTTACCTATATATACATACACTGCGAGTCAAAAATAGTGGAGCATTTTGTTTCTTCTTAAGAAGACCTATTCTTATGATACTCTAATTTAAGAAACATTTAATATGGAATATCTTGTACATTTCTAAGTAAATTTTAACAGAATTCCATATCATTTTAATCAATTTAATACAATTTAAATAAAATAAAGAAAACTATGTCGGTTTTCAATTTAAGGGACAATTCAACATAAGCTCGATATGTTTTGTTGAATGTTTAATTAAAATTTTGTTTTTATAAGAATTTCTAATAAAATAGACAGAGAAAAACTAAAATGGAAAGATTAAATTTAAAATTTTAGAAATTTGGCGTTAATAAAAATTTCGACATTTTTGTCTTTGTTTTATTTAAATTGTAATTATTTATTAAAATGATATGGATATGTGTTAAATTAAGCTATTAGACCTACATATAAAATGTTAACAGTATCATTAGAACCGTTTAGAATAGGTGTTCTTATGAAGAAACAAAATGTTCCCCTATTTTTGACGAGCAGTGTATACAAGTTATGAAAGAGGCTTCTCCGCGCCCTCCCAACTTGCAGCGTCTCGGGATGTGATGAGTAGTTTTCCCCATGATTTTAAAACCCATAAGTTTTTGGTCAAATGAAATCAAGTTTAAAATTTGAGTATTTGACATTTATTTACATTTGTGACATTAAAAATTAATATTTCTAGAAAATTTGATAGGCTATTTAAATAAAGAAATTTCTCTCTTGAAAAAGTGACAAAGATCAAAAACGTTCTGAGTGAAACAAAAGCTATTATCTGATCTTAATAGATTTAGGCATAAATATGTAATTATAGAATACATAACATTCCCTTCAAGCATCATCGTATCCATATCGTTGTTCGGGTTCCTCTCTGATCTTCTGCAATTCCATTACTTCCAATGTTGACATGATGATGGATCCATTTGAAGTGGATGTCGACTTTCATTCTTTCCATAGTTTTGGAAAGGGTTGGATTATACTTATAGGCCGCAAGTCAGAAGGCTGGGTGGTTTCTAAGGTTTTTCCTTCAGATCGCCGGAAAATTATAGTAGGAAGAAAAGAGATGGCACATTAACCAGTAGTTTGACCATCTCCGAAGGAACCCCATCAAAACCTGCGCCCAGGGCCGTGCCTAGGTTATTTAGCGCCCGGGGCAAGTTAGTCCTTTAGCGCCCTTTGTATATATTTTTTACATTGTCACAATAATGTTTCCCGTCGGAAAAAATGTTTTACCTTTTTTTTAGAGACGCTAATTTTTTTCCGCCCCCGGGACCGAAATTTTTTCCCGTTTGGCGCCCCTGGAACCAAAATTTTTTCGGCCCGTAAAAATATTTTACCTTTTTTTTAGAGACGCTAAATTTTTGCGCCCCTTCAAAATTTGCGCCCTGGGCAAAGGCCCCGGTCGCCCCCCCCCCTAAGCACGGCCCTGCCTGCGCCCTTAGACTTAAATCACATAATTTGCCTTCTAACCTCAACATGAGGAAAAAAACAAGTTAGTAGGATCATTACCATTATTATTATTTTTGTTGACCAGGCAATTTGGATTTGTTATTACATGACCATCCAAGAGAAATTAATAATACGAGGGAGTGTCAAAAGATAACCAGAATTATTTTTTTTTAATAGAAAATTCTGCTTAGTTTTATTCAAATTCCTTTAGAGACCTTCAAAGTAATCTCCCTCGGAAAAAATACAACGATTCCAGTGTTCAGTTCACTGTTCAAAACACTCCCCGTCTGTCGAGTACATCCGAAATTTTGTTGTTTAGCTCTCGATCAAGTGATGGATAAACAATGTACTGTTCCTGAGAATTACTATTGTGAAAAATTGAAGGGGTCATTAAAATGGAAAATTGCAACAAAAAGACCACTTGCTCATCCATTCCTGGATTCTTCGGCCAGGATAATGCACCGGCATATCGGGCCATCAGGACTCAAGAAACAACCACTGAATTAGGCAATGAGGTGATGCCACCTTATTCACTGGAGCTTGCGTCGTGTGCGAAAAAAGAACTTCGGGTTCGTCATTTTCAGAGTGATCGAGAGCTAAACAACAAAATTTCGGGTGTACTCAACAGACTATCAAAAACGAACTTCAGGAAGTGTTTTGAACAGTGAACTGAACGCTGGAATCGTTGAATTTTGTCCCAGGGAGATTACTTTGAAGGTCTCTAATGGAATTTGAATAAAAGTAAGTAGAATTTTCTAGTAAAAAAAATAATCCTGTTATCTTTTGACACCCCCCTCGTATTATTAATTTCTCTGTGGTCATGAAATAGCAAATCCAGATTGCCTGGTCAGCAAAAATAATAATAATGGTAATGATCCTACTAACTTGTTTTTTTTCCTCCTGTTGAGGTTAGAAGGCAAATTATGTGATTTAAGTCTAAGGGCGCAGGTTTTGATGGGGTTCCTACTGAGATGGTCAAACTACTGGTTAATGTGCTATCTCCTTTCTTCCTCTGATACTTTTCCGGCAGCATTTTCTAGTAAAAAAATAATTCCGGTTATCTTTTGACACCCTCCTGTATGTAGAATCTCACTATGATAGTTTTTATTATCTATCTATTGTATACTTTTTGTAATTTTTTCTTTCCTATTTTTTTACAAAGAAGGGGGGGGGGGGGGGGGTGCTCACCTCGATTGTATTAAAATCACTAACTCCTTTTTTTTTCATTTGGCACTATTCATAATTCATAAATAAGAAACATTTAATGTGTATCTAGTACCCTATGTTTGTGTTCAAATCAAATTACAAATTAATTTTAGGGCTAAAATTTCTTTAATAGCCATCATCTCTCTCTTGCTCTGAGGTTTTCTATACCACATCTAAAGACGAAGGAGTAAGGAAGGAGTGGTTGCAATTCATTTAGTGTGTTGGACCAAAAGGGACCGACTTTGAGAAGAAGAAGAATAAGGGAGAGGGTGGAGGGGAGGAGGGTTAACGCAGACGGATGGCCAACAGCCCAAGAACCACGCCTCGCGTTTCCATCAACCACACCACAAACCAAGAAACAGAATGAGGAGGAGATACGAGATGATACCCTCCCCCCACCCCCTCCCCAAACCCTGTTTTGCTCGTTTCTACTAAATGCTAGAATCCCTTACTTCCTTTGTATGTTAGTAATCTTAAACTCCACCCAGTGTGTGGCCGCCAATTTATTACCCTCCACCCACAGATAACGAACGTTATACCAAATAACAAGAATGAATTCGCCCTGCTTTAATGACTGACTTAAAGAACGAACGACTTGAGCCTATTCTATAATGAATATATAGGTCCCTCTGTCTCTCTGTCACGCTGTGTTTGACCCCATTGAAACAAAATTTTGCAGTTTTATTGAGTCCAGGAAAAATACTCGGGTTTCAAAATTTTCAAAAGGGAGAAGTGCAAAAAATTCCAGAATTTGTTCATTGGAAAGCATTAAGTTTTCTCTTGCCTAAATTAAAGCCAAATGAAAAATTAAAGTTAATTAAAAGAATTAACGAATTAAAGTTTCAATTAATTAAAAAAATTAAATAATTAAATATCTCAAATGAAAAATAATAAAAATTGTTATTTAATTAAATTTATATTTTTTTTTTTCAGTAGAGAGATCGGGGATGTGACTGGGATTGAATTAAGACTGACAGGCACACAGAGTGACCATTTTAATAAAGTTATTAATAAGGTTATCAAAATGATCACTTTGGTTGCCTATCTGCCAGTGACAAACTTTTTTGCTTCTGTTTGCTTAGATTTTGTTTTTTCCTATTGGTAAATTTTAAAATTATTTAGTCAGCAGCGGATTTAAAAGTTAATCAGTTTTTATGTAGTTAGGCTTAATTACTAATTTAATGACGGAAACTGCCAAAGTGTGTATATATATATATGATTTTGAAGGTTTACTTTTGATAAAATTGTTCTGTTATTCGGAACAGAAATTAAATATTAACATTTATTTTCAGAAAATCTATTAAGGCAGGCGACTGACATGTTTCAGTTTCGGTCAACTTGCTGACCATCATCAGGACTAAAAGATATATAAAAACATATTTTTACAGTTTCTTAAGTTGACCGAAACTGAAACATATGTCAGTCGCCTAAATGTTAATATTTATTTTGTGTTCCGAATAACAGAACAATTTTATCAAAAGTAAACCTTCAAAATCATATATATATTAATTACTAATTTCCACAAAATAAATAAATATTAATAAAATACATAGGAATGTTATTTTAAATCCATTGATTACAATATAATTTTAAAATTTACCAATAGGAAGCAGTGTAAGAATTGATTCGTTGCTGGAAGATAGGCAACCAAAGTGACCATCTAACCAGAGACGGATCAAGGGGGCGGAGGGGTGACCTTCTCCCCCTCCGAGAAAAAAATAAAATAAAAAATCTTATATGCTATACTATCAATTTAAAGTTTCAAATCACCTTAACGGGTCTAGTATTTGTAGGTATTATTTAAAAAAAATTTTATCCCCTGGATAGAGCCTCATCTAAATTGAATCTTCCAACTAACCCCCGGCAAAATTGCATTAATCCGTCTTGCATCTAACAAATTAAGTCCCGGAAATAAGTAATAAATTTGCCTTCTCAAACAAAACTTGAATGACGTCTCTAATTTGACTAGTTTCTTCTTTCTGGTGCGATACTTTTACATTTTCCTTATAATACAAAACATCATCATTGAAATAACTCTAATGATTTAATAATTAAAAGAAAAATGTAATACTATAAAATAAAGAGTAGATAAATCGTAATCTACGTCATCCTCTTAATCTAATATACCCAATCGACCTAATCAAATAAATTTTTTTGTTATTTCCATCAGAAATAATCATATATAAGTATGAAATAATTTTTTGAAGCAGATCTGCCAAAGGGTTATCGTGTAATTAATTATTAAAAAATTGAAATTTAACATGTAGTCTATGGGGAATGTCGACGAATCGAATTATGTAGCTACTCTTGATAAAGATAAAAAAAAAATCTGGTGTGACTGGCCACACAACCGCACAGCACACAACTTTCTCTTACCTTCGGCAATCGAAAGTTGTGTTCTGTGCTTGTCACACCAGATTTTTTGTGTCGACATGTATTTAGTTTCCGACAGTAGAGTACAATTGAATTCAAGATGTAAAATTTATAAGTATGGCAAAAATATTTATATTTTGTTACCATGGCAACCATTTCTCCTATCTTTTTCTATGGAGTACAAGAGTAAAGTGGTCTTCAGAAGATTTCAATCACAAAATGAGAATATACATTTTATTGAAGATCTAAAAAAAATAATTGATTTTTGAATTTAAAAAAAAAAATCGTTGGAGCAAATTTAGAGAAAATCGAAAAAAAAACTGAAAAAGTACATCAGTAAAGTACTAGTACTCTTTGGCCGATTTTGATTAAAAGCTTATTTTTCCCGTCCCGGGGGTGTTTAACTTAAATATAAAATTTCAACTTCCTAGCTCAATTCCTTCATGCTTAAAATTGAACACACACACACCCACCCACACACCCACACACACACACACACACACCCACAGACAGACCATGTCGTGAAAACCACTTTTTTGGATTCAGGGGACCTCAAAACGTGTATATCCATCAAAATCTCGACATCGAATTTTTGACATGAATCCAATACTTCTCTCTCTATATCAAGAGTCGCGGGAGCGACTCGTCGC
>JAKCPI010004200.1:0-16812 GCA_023213315.1 Euborellia annulipes
AAATAGGAATGTGTATATATAAAACGATTTCAATGGGATAATATAAATTGTCTTTGATATTATCTAATATATAATCTACATAGGCTCTTTTTAGAAATTTTAAATAATTTTATTTTTTTTTTTTTGTGATCAAACGTTTTTTATTTATTTACTTTAACCACATAGAATTGGAAAATATAATTAAAAGATTGAATTTGTCCAAAAAGAAATTAAATCATATTTCAAAAAAAAAAAAAAATCTGAAGTTACTGACCACACAACTTTGTCTGACTCTTCTGCTTGAAATCTCCGAATTTACAAATTTTCACTCCATTGTTGCTATTGGTGACTAATATCCTTGGGTTTATTCGAGAGAACTTATCCACAAACAGCGAGCTCTTCTGTGCATAAATGTTGGTATGAATTTTATCCAATATTTGGGCATCAATGGTATGACGATGCACAAGAAAAGGAGAGGGTCATAGAGAGCCAGGAGTGTGTCATAATCTATATCTCATAGGTGAAAA
The DNA here is from genome assembly GCA_023213315.1 of Euborellia annulipes. Taxonomy (NCBI): domain Eukaryota; kingdom Metazoa; phylum Arthropoda; class Insecta; order Dermaptera; family Anisolabididae; genus Euborellia; species Euborellia annulipes. Next base: position 507 of record JAKCPI010004200.1, read on the forward strand.
AGCCCAAAATCCCGGGCAAAAATAAGCCTGTCTGCCACCTCCTTCAACATCCGTCGAAAGCAGCAGCAACCGTAACAGCAGACCTAGAGAAGCATCCTCCAGAATGTTCTTCATATAATATGATCCCAATACTTTCTCTCTCCATCTTGTTAAGACTCTTGCTCTCCCAATTTATTGCTATCTAATATATAGATTGACAGGTGTTTATTTTGCTCTGCCTCCTGTAGTACAAAAAATTATACAAAAAGAAATTTACATTCATATTCGTATACCCAAAGGGGCGTGAATTATTTAATTGACCTTCTCTACTCGCGAAAACGGCAATTAAATGTCCCCAATATCTAATGTGTTCCCGAATCTTGTTCCACAACCTCATAGATTCCACAGTTCTGCCAAATGTCGTTCTGAGCTTCGGCATCTGTAGGTCAAGCGGACTCCTTCTGAGACTCTTAGAAACATTGTCGGTCCTAAATTGGATGGTGATTTTTCAAGAGACCGCACACATAACACCGCAAGTGATATTTTCTCCCATTCTCCAACTTTAACATAACTATGTTGATATGAGAAGTTGCTGTTCAACGATTATAATGATAGACAAGAAGAGACGATGTCAACCAAAAGGAGAGCCTCTATCGAATAAAAATCTCCATTCAGAAGATGTTTCGGCTTTAATTAAATAAATCCATCTTCAGCTCTTAAGAGGTTATTGGCAATCTTAAGGTGGACACAATTGAGATGCAGATAGAGTTGTTATATATACATATTTGCATATCCGATGTCATATGCTCATCAGTCAACACCAAAAAGTCTCAAATGTATATCTATAACAACTCTATCTGCATCTCAATGGTGTACACCTTGAGATTGCCAATAATCTCTTAAGAACTGATGATGGACTTATTTAATTAAAGCCGAAACGTCTTCTGAATGGAGATTTTTATTCCAAAGAGGCTCTCCTTTTGGCTGACACCCTCTTTCTGTCTATCATTTTAACATATCTATTTAACCATCCAAGTCTATAGTGGTAGGATGTTATATGAGAACTTCGAATATTAATCTCCCACAGGAGTTTTTAGTTCGAGTCTCCTCTCTCCCGATAAGTCATTGTAGACCAGGCAGCAGTAGTCGAAATGCGGCATTATCAATGAGTTGACGACCACCCCACATATATGATCCTTACAGGAAGTTAGAAAGACTCTTGAATTTCTGTATGAGGTTGATCTCTACTGTATGTTGGTGATCATATCACACCCTATTATCTCAAATTAAACTGCCTAGAGAGGTCTGTACTCTCTTGGGATATTTTTATATTAACTTTTCAGGGGTAGGAAACCTGGATATACCGGTATATACCAACTTTTTCAGACAAGAAACATGGTACATGAGAAGGAACTAAGAGGATCTTCACATGCGGGTTGAGTAGGACTGAAGGCAGTTAGCCAGGAGGGTGAAGACTCTTTACTTATAAAAACTCCCAAGTCTATTATTCATCAGGTGACATGGAGATATCATATTTTGAAAATATCAATTTTTGCTGACTGACATGGTAATAAAATCAAAGTATTTTCCTTTAATTGATTATATATTTTATCTCTTTGGTTTTAAATGTATCTCGACACAGATAAATGGTGTAACAGAACATCACACAACTTTCGAATAATGAAGGCCTGCTATGAGTCCAGTCACACCATATATATTTTTTTTTAACTCTAAAAGTTGATGGAATAATAAGAATTAGACAGCCATTAATTGATTTTCTGCATCCTCCTTGTTGTTATGTCACACCAAATGACTTTCTCTAGTGTGCAACAAAAGATTTATTGTTGTTTTTGTCTTCTTGAATAAATAACAATTAGCACTCTTTCGAATTCGAATAAAAAAACGTTAGAGGGAAAAAAAGGAAGGATTCATTAAATTGGATATCTAAAGTTTTACCTCCCCATCCAAAATGTACCTATTAAAGCTTTAGATAGTTTTAGTTAGCATTAATCGCTTAAACGACCCAGTTTGCATCTCGGTCTAGTTAACATGGAGTTTAATGAGTCTGTGAGGCTTCAAGTACAAGTCATAAAGGGGAGGAAGACACAGAGAGAGAAGTCACAGGTAAGACGCTAGCGTAAAAATATAATTACACTTTTAATTACAAGCACCCCCCTTCCCTCCCCAGCTCCTCGCCACTCTTATTTGAAAGGAAACAAAGTGTATGTTGTTGGAGTTTGTTTTATTAGTATCGTAAATCATGTTTATATTTGGATTAGATAACACTTTGGTGTTGTGATTGGAGGGGTGGTGAAAAGAAGGGGGGAGGGGGAGAAAGAAAACGAGTCATCAAATTAGATTTTTATATTAATATCCGAAATTTTCCTTCAATTTTAAACACCTCGATACACACTTGACAGTATATTTAACAAATTTGTGAGTTAGTTATGTATATTTTAAGGAGGAGCCCGTGAATCGAACCTAGGATCCCTAGGCTTACCCGGGCATCACTCTGCTTTCTTTTGCACCAAGCCTCCGGATTCTCAACCGAGAATTGTACAATATGTTTGATATATTATTATTATTTGATTCATTATAAATAGAGCAGGTCAATAAGTTTAAGACTTTTTGAATTTCCCGTCTCTTAAGTGAAATGGCAACACTGCTCCTGTCAGCTGACTCCTGTCGATCTTTGAACTGGCTGGGTCTTTTAGTTTTTGTTTGACATACATTAATAGCAGACTGCCTTGTGATTTGAGAAGAAAATGGAAAAAAGTGAATCCATGAATTGGGATACGGATAGCTCCATCATCCTCCCTATTCTCCGGATTTAGCCCCGAGTGACAATTTCTTGTTTCCAATTCTGATAAAATGAGATTTGACTCCAACGATGATTTTGATGCCCTCGACAAATCTTATTTTTTGGAAGGGATAAAAAAATTAGAGAAACGTTGGACAAAGAGTATAGAGCTCAAAGGAGACTACGTTGAAAAATGAAATAATTTTTTATCCAAAAACCTGTGTTTCATTCAAAAAGTCACGGACTTATTGACCTTCCCTCGTATATATTGTGGTCCAGGCATTCTTATTTAAGCCATTTGGTATCCAAATGGCTTAAATAAAATCATCGGACTGCCTGGGATTCGAACCCTCGACCCTTAGTATACAGGGCGCGCTACCAACTACGCCAAGCCCGAGGGCATCTGTTCTTTTGTTAGTTTGTTTGCCTTTGCCACTGTTTTATAATATGAAATAAATGTTTTAAATAAATTAAAAAGAAAAACTATCGAATTTATTATTCAATTATTCTGTTTCGTTCTAATAAAACTACAGACTTGTTACTTTAAATAAATTAAATTTTGAATGTCGCAATGCCTACGAATATATTTTTTAATTTCTCTCAAGCAAGCTCTTGACATTTTAAAGAAAAATTTTAACGCCAATATTTTAACAATTGCTTAACAAGAGATGAAAGGCTTTTTGTTCTAATTGGATAACAAAAAAAAAAAAGAAATTCTATTTAAGAAGATAACACTCTCTCATTTCTTTTTTTTTTTTTTTTGGGGGGGGGGGTGGGGGTAAAAGAGAGAGGATATTTATTTCTATTTTAGAAAAGATCCCACCCCCACCCCCTTCTGTTGAAAAAGAGATTTTTCACTGATAAATAATTCATTATCTGATTAGAATCAAAAATAAAAAAAAATAAAAAAAAACTTTTGATGTTTTAATCAAAAATTTATGATAACATTTAAATATCATAATAACTGCTGGCTGGTTTTTCCTCTCTCTTATCACAAACACAAAACTTGACAAAACTGTAATAAACTTGTCTACGAAATCATCCCCTAAAATAATATATGATTTGATAAAAAAAAAAAAAATAATAAAATAAATAAATCCTTCCCAGTAAATCTTTCTTAATAAAATTAATTTATTTAGTCATAAAAAAAAGATGCGTTTTGTTGATATCAGAGAGAAAACATGTTCATAAAATTGTCGCCATTTTTTCGAGTTAATTTATTTCATCAAAAAAAAAAAAAAAAAAAAAATCAACAAATTTTGGAAAAGTAAAAAATAAAATGTTTTTATTTAAATTAAACTAAAAAGAGAGAAATAATTTCATTTTTGTTGTTGAAATTGTTGAATATTTATGACTTAAATAAAAGCGTGGGGCGCTCATTAATTGGTAAAGAAATTGACCCCCGGGGCGCCCCACGCTTTTATTTTACGTCATAAATATACCATTATAACAATTTCAGCAACAAAAATAAAATTATTTCTCTCTTTTTAGTTAAATTTGATATAGTTTCTAAATACTTCCATCTATCTTATTTATATTCATCGTAGATGGCAGCCCTGTATCTTATTTTACTAAAGATGGCAGCACTGTTTCTCTACTCGTTATATGCTTAAATTAGATTAAATGTATAAAAAATATATAAGAATTGTGTAGTTATTAGCATATTAAAATATTGAATAATATAAATTAAATTAATATCCATTTAATGTAATTTAAGCCATTTGTAGTAAAATAAGATACAGTTCTGCCATCTACTATGAATATACGGTAAATAAGAGTGTTAATAAATGTCATAATTTGTGTAATATTTCTGAAGAGCTTCATCATCTTCAGAGCTATGACACTTATTAACACTCTTATTTATATTCATCTTAGATAATAGCACTGTATATTATTTTAGTAAAAGCAAGGGCGAATACAAAGGGGGGGGGTAAAAGGGGCAATTACCCCCCCCCCCCTCTGAGATTTGAGGAAAATATTTTTTTGTGGAAAAAAATTGTATTTTTAATATAAAATTTTAAAAACTAATACTTAAAAATTTGATTTGTATATATATTCTGATAATAAGAAAAAATTGTGTGCTGTGCGACCAGTCCCACCAAGATTACCCCCTCCCCCACCCGAGAAACTCCTCTGGATCCGCCACTGACTAAAAAAAAGTGACAAAAATTATTATTTGCTGTCATCTTTAGTATAAGATACAGTGTTGCAATCTATCTAATTTATATTCATCGTAGATGGTAGCACTGTATCTTATTCCACTAAATATGACAGTAAATAAGATACAGTGCTGCCATCTACGATGAATATAAATAAGATAGATGGCAGCACTGTAACTTATTCCACTAAAGATGGCAGTAAATAAGATACAGTGCTGCCATCTACCATGAATATAAATAAGTTTGTTAATAAATGTAAAAGTCAGTTTGTGTCCTACTGTAGTTCTGAAGATGACGTATTATCGCCAAAATGAGCATAAGCTAAAATAAAATCTTTTTTAAACTTAACCTAGTGTTATTTATCTATAATTAGAAGGTAATTTAATTAAATTTAAAAAAAAAATTGAGGCATGTATCGGAAAGTCTCAGGGACAGCGTCTTTTAAATTAATTAACATATTGACTTTAAGGAAACCCCTTATAAAAGAAGAAGCGACTCCTCCTGCCCTATACTACTAGATGCGTTTAAAGCTTTTTTTTTTTATTTTCTTGGATCAAATAAAACTTTAGATTAAAATTGATTTAATCCAGTGCGAGAGAGAGAGAGAGAGAGAGAGAGTCGCTGTAAAACCAGGGAGTGTATATATTATAATAAATCTCCGGCATTAAATTAGAATTAATTGAATTGATTTGACTTGTGGGCGGGTTTTATTGGAAAGCGGGGGGGGGGGGGGGATGTTTAATCGAACACGAAATCGCGTTCAAAATCCATTAACCGAATAAAAAAAAAAAAAAAAATGCACTCTTGGTCAGAGAGAGATTAGCTACAAGCAAATAAATAATTTTTAACAACTCACAAGCTTAGAAAAATCCGATTTTTTTTTTTATATAAAATATGTTTTTGTTGAATTTATTTCTTTCATCTTCATATTCCATGGAGGAAGAATTAAAAAAAAAAAGTTATTGAATTTTTATTTAATTGTCAATAAGGGCGACTCATACAAGATAAGAAAAAACTGGCGCCAGTGAAAGCATAGACTACTTTAATAACTAGCCGCCCGACCCGCCTTCGGAGGGATTTGCGTCTAGCAAGGGGAGCTTCATCCTGGTGGTCCCTCGTCGTTTCACAGGCAATTAATGCCTCATTAAGAAATAACGGTTTATTTGTAAAAAATATATTCCTCATTAAAGAAAAAAAAAAGAAAATTTAATTATATAGCAAATTTTATTATTTTTAATTTGAGAGATTTAATAATAATTGGCCTTGATTTTTTTATAAGAACATAGGGAACCAACCCAATGCTTTCCTATGGGTAATTCTGCATTTTTTGAGATACCCCATTTGAGATTTTTGGGAAGCACAGATTGTAAAATTTCATTTTGAAATTACGGGAAGCTGGTCATACTGTGCCAAATGGACAATTTATTTATTTAAGAATAAAAACTTTTTTTAATTTTAAAACATCTTAAATGAATTTTTCTCAAATTAAAAAAAGCTTAAGAGAAATTCTCTACATTTGAGAGATTAATTTATTTTAATTGCCTTCAATTGTTCATAAAACAAGACAAATTTAATGCTTCCCAATGGGCAAATTCATTTTCAGGGAATTTTTTTGAGCCACTGTATTTGAGATTTTTGAGACTCGAGTATTTTTTCTGGACTACCATGAGATTGTAAAATTTATATTTCGAAATTACGGGAAGTTGGCCAGAGTGTGTCGGACACTCCGCAATTATATATTTTAAGATAAGAAATTTACAAGATGAGCTTATGTTTGATTGGGCAAAAATTGCGCTCTCTGGAGTCGAACCAAGACCTCCCCGGGAAATCGTTATCTAAAACGTTCTATTGACAGGCATATTTACAGTCTACCATATTTGAGCGTTGGTTGAAAAAAAAATCCATTTTTTTTTTTGGAACAAAGCTCTACCTAGTTAATATATATTGTAAACTTTAAGTTTTTGAGTTAATCTGGCTTTTGTAAAGAATGCGAGAAAGTCGAGTGGCGATCACTACATCATTTGATATTTGGTTAAAAAGAGATTATGTCGCAACTTGTAATAAAAAATGACAAAAAAAAAAAGAGAAAATTGATTTTAGTATAGCAAAGAACATTAAAAACTATTTCCTCTTATTATAGAAAGAATATAAAATATTACACCTTAATTCACATTTAAGTGAAAATAAAAAGATTTTCCCATATTTTTTTTTTTCCCCAATCCACATTTTCTTAAACTACTTGCTAGTTCTTTTACGAGCCGTATCGTTTGAAAAGATCGCTAAGTTTTGAGATTTAAGACTTTATCAAAATCAATTCAAAGTCCGAAGTCTATAAAGAATGACGTCAGAGCAAAAAAGAAAAAAAAAAAGAGAGAGAGAGAAAATGGAAACTATAAACCTAAATGGATGAAAAAAAAAAAAAAACTTGTGACCTAATTCGTTTGTGTAACACCTGAGTATGTGTTGGACAAATAAATCTCTCAAGTAAAGTGATCGGGCAGCTTTAAGATCAATTCCCACTAGATCGTGCCGCTGCCGTGCGATGACGTCAGCCGTGATCGCTCAAACGGTCTTGCTATTTAAATAGCATTGAAGATGCCGCTTCAATTTCCACTAGATCGTGCCGTGCCGCTGCCGTTCTCAAATTCCATTTAAATAGCAAGTCCGTTTGAGCGATTAGGGCCGACGGCATCGCACGACAGCGGCACGGCTTAGTGGAAATTAAGTTACATAAAATATGGTTACCCCCGGAAGATAGGCAACAGGCAACGTTAAGATGTTATCTTGATAGCGCACAAACCCGGCGAAAAAATATTTGATGAAAAATTCACTTTTTAATAATTTATTTCAAAAATTGAAAAAATAAATTGGCTGTCCATCTGTCAAGCTCTATTTGTTGTACAACTTTCCGAGTGCACACGTAAAGTATACTCGTTTCCCTTAAATTCCTCCAAATGCTCAAAAGATTTCTGCAAATGCAGAATTTTACCCACTGGAAAGCATTGGGTTCTATTGTATATAGGGACACGAAAAAAGTATCGATACTTCCTGGTTTCGATACTAGTACTTTTTTTGCTCGATACTTTACTCATATGAGTACTTGATTGCCGGTATCGAATGAAAAGTACTCATTCAAATATCATTTTTTTTTTTTTTTTTTTAAGTTTTTTCGACATCTTAGGCCATATATACAGACTTTAAACGTTATACAAATATTTTCATTGCGATTCTGCCAAATAATATCACATATTATTTTCGATTTTACTTTCTCGTACCCTATATATGAAATATATAGAGAGAAAGTATTGCGATCATGTCAAAAATTCGATGTCGAGATTTTGATGGATATACATGTTTTGAGGTCCCCTGAGTCCAAAAAAGTGGGTCCCGCAAATTGGTCTGTGTGTGTGTATGTGTGTGTGTGTGTGTGTCTGTGTGTGTGGACAGATTTTAAGCATGAAGGAGTTGAGCTAGCGGATTGAAATTTTATATTTAACTTAGGTACCTTTGAAGAATCTCAAAATAAGCTTTTGAACAAAATCGGCCAAAAAGTACTAGTACTTTACTGATGTACTTTTTCAGTTTTTTTCGATTTTCTCAAAATTCCCTCCAAGGATTTTTTTTAAAATTCATAAATCAACTATTTTTTAGATGCTCTTTAAAATGTATATTCTCATTTTGCCGTTGAAATCTTCTGAACACCACTTTACTCTTGTTCTTCATAGGAAAGATAGGAGAAATGGTTGCCATGGTAACCGAATTTAAATCTTTTTCTTTTTATTAGATTAAAAAATGCCCCCGGGTTTGGCGTAGTAAGTAGCGCGCCTAACCTCCTATACCAAACGTCGCGGGTTCGGACCCAGGCAGTCCGATGATTTTATTTAAGCCATCTGGATACCAGATGACTTAAATAGAAATGCCTGACCCCACAATAGATATATTCTCTACAACGGTTATCGTCAAAGTCTTAAATGGCCTGAGTTGCCGAAAAGACTGTATGAATGTGTGTGTGAGTGTGAGTGTGAATGAGAAAAAAGTGTGAATGTTTTTTAAAAAAAAAAAAAAAAAAAAAAAGATTAAAAAATCAATTATTATTTAAATTCCCATTTATTTTTATTTTATTTGTGTCTATAATTGTTTCAAAGAAAACATATATGTCTCTCTCTCTCTCTCTCTCACTTGCAAACATTATCGTCTCTCTCTACTCTTTTTAAATTCCCTTTCCACCTTATCTTCGCATAGGAACAATGTTAATTTCCTATAGGGATTTGTATGTTAATTTCGATTCAAAGGGGGTCCCCTTTAGAACTTTTTAGGCATTTAAAATTTTTTTTTCCAATTCTTATGAAATTTTGTATTTATTTACGAATCTATATTGTGTATAAAATGTCCAAATATGAGATTAAAATTTTGAAAAATAACCATAGTTTATTTGAAGCAGTCAACATTTAAAATGCAAGTTTGAAACTAAGGTGCTATCGGAAACTAAATATATCTCGACACAAAAAATCTGGTGTGACCAGCACGGTGCACAACTTTCTCTTACCGAAGGGTAAGAGAAAGTTGTGTGCTGTGCGCCAGTCACACCAGATTTTTTTTTTTTCTTTTGATATAAATAAAAAAGTAAGTTGATATATAGCAAAAGGTCGATATTTTTGGGATAGACTTTATTTCATCATATTCCTAATAATAATTAATAATTGAAAATTTGATACTTTTTACTTTCTCTTACCTATGTATATATGTAATATATATATAGAGAGAAAGTATTGGATTCATGTCAAAAATTCGATGTCGAGATTTTGATGGATCTTCACGTTTTGAGGTCCCCTGAATCCAAAAAAGTGGTTTTCGCGACATGGTCTGTCTGTGTGTGTGTCTGTGAACAAAAATATCTCAAGAACGAAAAGAGCTAGGAAGTTGAAATTTTATATTTAAGTTAGGCACCCCCATGGGACGTGACACGAAGCTTTTGAACAAAATCGACCAAAAAGTACTAGCACTTTACTGATTCACTTTTTCAGTTTTTTTCGATTTTCTCAAAATTTGCTCCAACGATTTTTTTTAAAATTCAAAAATCAATTATTTTTTAGATTCTCTATAAAATGTATATTCTCATTTTGTGATTGAAATCTTCTGAAGACCACTTTACTCTTGTACTCCATAGAAAAAGATAGGAGAAATGGTTGCCATGGTATCAAAATATAAATATTTTCCCATACTTATAAATTTTACATCTTGAATTCAATTGTACCCTACTGTCGGAAACTAAATACATGTCGACACAAAAAATCTGGTGTGACAAGCACAGTACACAACTTTTGATTACCGAAGGTAAGAGAAAGTTGTGTGCTGTGCGCCAGTCACACCAGATTTTTAATAAAAACCCTTTAATTTAATAACATTAAATTTCTAATTTAATTTTTTTTTGTATTATTGCAAACTGTATTTACTAAATTTAAAAGTGTGCAAATATTACATAGAAAGGCCAATATATAAACTAATAAAACAAAAATACTAGTCGACAAGCTTTTCTTCATAAGAAATCTGATTAGTGAATTTACTACATTTTTACTTTCTCGTGCCCTATATATGAAATATATAGAGAGAGAAAGTATTGCGATCATGTCAAAAATTCGATGTCCAGATTTTGATGGATATACATGTTTTGAGGTCCCCTGAGTCCAAAAAAAGTGGGTCCCGCAAATTGGTCTGTGTGTGTGTGTGTGTGGACCCATTTTTTTAGCATGAAGGAATTGAGCTACCGGATTGAAATTTTATATTTAACTTAGGTACCTTTGAAGAATCTCAAAATAAGCTTTTGAACAAAATCGGCCAAAAAGTACTAGTACTTTACTGATGTACTTTTTCAGTTTTTTTTGATTTTCTCAAAATTCCCTCCAAGGATTTTTTTAAAATTCACAAATCAACTATTTTTTAGATGCTCTTTAAAATGTATATTCTCATTTTGCCGTTGAAATCTTCTGAAGACCACTTTACTCTTCATAGGAAAGATAGAAATGGTTGCCATGGTAACCGATTTTTTTTTTTTTTATTAGATTAAAAATCAATTATTATTTAAATTCCCATTTATTTTTATTTTATTTGTGTCTTTAATTGTTTCAAAGAAAACATATATGTCTCTCTCTCACTTGCAAACATTATCGTCTCTCTCTACTCTTTTTAAATTCCCTTTCCACCTTATCTTCGCATAGGAACAATGTTAATTTCCTATAGGGATTTGTATGTTAATTTCGATTCAAAAGGGGGTCCCCTTTGGAACTTTTTAGACATTTAAAATTTTTTTTTCCAATTCTTATGAAATTTTGTATTTATTTACGAATCTATATTGTGTATAAAATGTCCAAATATGAGATTAAAATTTTGAAAAATAACCATAGTTTATTTGAAGCAGTCAACATTTAAAATGCAAGTTTGAAACTAAGGTGCTATCGGAAACTAAATATATCTCGACACAAAAAATCTGGTGTGACCAGCACGGTGCGCAACTTTCTCTTACCGAAGGGTAAGAGAAAGTTGTGTGCTGTGCGCCAGTCACACCAGATTTTTTATAGTGAATTCAGATATGTAGTTAGAATTTTTCCATCAGCCGCTTAGAGCACTTTTTCTATTAAAATTTATCTTTATATATATAATTCTTCTGTACGTGTGTATGTGACTGAACTCCTCCTAAACAACTGAACCGATTTTGATGAAATTTTTTTGTGTATGTTTGTGAGAATCCCGGACAGGTTTTAATTCACAAATAACAATAAGTTAATGAGTAATTAACCGTTAAAATAAGAAAAAAAATAAAAATTAGGAGAAATAGTTGCCATGGTAACAAAATATAAATATTTACCCATGTTTACGGTTTTTTTTTATTTATTTACATTTTGAATTCTAAAATATCGGCGTAAATTTTTTGTTTGTGTATCGGGAGAGTCCCGGAAACGATATGATTCACAGAAAATCTTAAGTTCATGAATAATTAACCGTTAAAATAAACTCTATATATAAAAATGAAAAGGGAAGGCGAGCCAGGGGGTCCAGGGGGCGCAGCCCCTGGCTAGGTGGAAAGCCCCGCCGAAGGCGGGGCTTTGCGTCTAGTTTTTCTATATATCTCTAAAACTGAGCCTGATGGGGAAAACTGATATGATATTTGAATTTATGAAAAATACCATATTTCTAGAATCTCATATCTATATCTTTATTCTTGTGAAAGAAAAAAAGTTCATTTTTGTCGACCAGTGAAAATGGACAGACTTTTATTTTGGCGAAATCCGTATTTTGGTTGAGAAAGCCCCCTCCTCCTAGTGCTCATTACTTTGAGGAAAATGGCATACCAGTATACCCCATTGATCTTCCGTGGGGCCTTTTGAACGACGTCAGGAGCCTAAGATGCCGAAAAAACTTAAAAAAAAGAGGAAAAATACTCATACTTCAAAAAATACACGATACCTACTGGTATCGATACTTTCCTTTCGATACGATACCAAGTACAAGTATCGATACCGTATCCCTAATTGTATATCTCTCGCCTTATGACAAATTGGAGTCAATTAAGTTAATTATAATAATTAAATCTCTCAAATTAAAAATAATAAAATTCTTTATATACCATTAAATTGTAAAAAAAAGATTTAAATAAATAAAAATATTAATTAGCTATGAAATTATGAAAATATTTTTACAAAATATAGACTAAACATAATATTGAAAAATAATTCTAGCTTTTATTTTTATTTAAATTTATTTAAATATATTACAATTTTTATTATTTTAAATTTGAGAGATTTAAATTATTATAATTAATTGACTCTAATTTGTCATAAGGCGAGAGATATCGTAGAACCCAATGCTTTCCAATGGGAAAAATTCTGCATTTTCAGAAATCTTTTGAGGGAATTTGAAGACCCGAGTCAGTTCAGTGCTGCCAACACTCCGGCTCTCCGGCTTTTTGCCTAAATTCCGGCTTTCTTCCCAAAATCTCAGACTTTTTTTTGAAATTTCATAATAAATTCATTTTATATTATAAATTCGGGGAAAATTTACTAAAAAAAAAAAAGGAAAATTTCTCCGGCTTTTTTTTCATTCGAAATCTCGGGCATTTTTGGAAATCTTGGTTGGCATCAATGACCCGAATTTTACTTGTGCACTCGGGGCTCAAAAAAAAAAAAAAAAAAAAAAAATTGTAATCAATTTAAAACAAATTTTGTTTAATTTGTTTTACTGTCAAACACTTGTGCCAATCTCAGAAGGCGCTACGATTCAATAAATGAGCTAAATTAGTATATAAGAAAATGAAATGAAAATTTTAATTCAAGAGTTAATTTATTTCAAAAGCCTTTAGGGTGTTTACTTAGAGTCTCCCGATGTGTTTTTATCACAAAATAAATGGGATATAAATTTAAATCAAAAACAACAACAACAACAACAACAACAACAACAAGAGGTCCTCTCTTTTATTTCGATTGAACTTCACTCACCTAACAATAAATAAAATAACGTTATTTTTTTTTAAATCATTTAATTTGATAATTAATGATTCCATTGTATTCAGAGGAATAATAATATGTCTGATTTCTCTCACTCACTCCTCCCGTTTTTGTTTCATTTAAAACACAATTGATCGAAGGGGGGGGGTGGGGGGGGATTTATACTCACTAAAGCTATTATATTATATAAATATAATTGAATTATATTAGATTTAATACAAAAATATAATTTAACATCAATCTCTGATTTCAATTTCAATTATAGATTCTTTTGATTTTAAGCTTTTGTAATTTCAATGACGGGAAATGTCAGACGAAACGAAACGATCAAAACCCAAAAGTCTATCTCTGTTGCAACAATTCTGGTAGCTTCACTTGTAGTCAACTAGACCTATCCCAGGAATTAGAAGTGAAGCAACCGGTCATAAGAAGCACACGTGAAAAAAAAAACTAAAATTCTAAATTAAGAATAAAATGCAATCTCTTATTAGTGCATCCGTCATTAGGTAAACACTAGTGCAGAAATAGTGGCATAACACTGATTAGGGAGGGCTTTAACTTTGGCGTTGATTGTACCATTCCATGGAAACATAAACATAGTCAATGATGGGTTTGAGAAACTAAATCTTTACAGCAGAAAAAAACTGGTGTGACTGCTCGCACAGCACTAGATATTTTGCATTCCTAAAGAAATAAATTGAGTTAGACATGATTTTACAATTTTTTTTTTATTTATTCTGAATTGTTTTTTTACACATTCAAATTTGAATTATTGATATTAAATTTTATCGGAAATGATAAATGGTCATTAACTTGAAATCATTTAAAATTAAAAGAAAATATTATAAAAGGATCATTCCTATTTCTTAATAAAATATTGTTTCAATCTCGTCCGGGAAGGGCTCAAAAAAATTTCAGTCCCCTCCAAAAATCTGGTGTGACTGATCGCACAGCACACAACTTTCTCTTAACTTCGGTTCGAAAGTTTTGTTCTGTGCTTGTCACACCAGATTTTTTTGTGTCGAGGTGTATTTAGTTTCCGCCGATATATTAGAATTCAAGATGTAATAATTTATATTTTGTTACCATTTCTCCTATCTTTCCAATGAAGTACAAGAGTAAAGTATGCTTCAAAATATTTCAATAGCAAAATGAGAATATGCATTTTAAAGAGCATCAAAAAAATAATTCATTTTTGAATTTTAATCAAAATCGTTGGAGCGAATTTTTAGAAAATTGAAAAAAAGTGAAAAAGTGCATCAGTAAAGTTTTAGTACATTTTGGCCGATTTTGCTTAAAAGCTTATTTTCACGGTCCAGGAGGGTACAAAACTTAAATATAAAATTTCAACCTCCTAGCTCAATTCCTTCATGATTAAAATTGAACAAACACCCACACACAGACAGAACATGTCTCGAAAACCACTTTTTTGGATCCAGGGGAAAACGTGTATATCCATCAAAATCTCGACATCGAATTTTTGACATGAATCCAATACTTTCTTTCTCTATATATTAACATATAAGCTTATAGGTAAGAGAAAGTCAAATGGGGCATGATTTTTTAATCACCCGTTGTTTTAAATACTTGTTAATATCGCATTTGAAAGTTTGGTCTTTTATTTTAAAGTATGCATAAGAGCATTTCAATGTTTTTACTTTACGCCAAGGCACTAATGCAAAAAAAAAAAAAAAAAAACTTAATAACTTGAAATTAAATTTCGATTCTCAGACGAGTACAATATATTTAAAAAATTGTAGCAGCAGCTTTCGTCGAATTAACAGATGTGACGGGTTAGATGCAAAATAAAAAGATTTATTAATTTTATTTTTATTTTTAGTTTTTTCAGCCACTGACTTGTACATTTCTCTCTCTAGTTTCGACTAGATAGCCATTGATGCCAAAAAAGAAAGAAAATAATCTTAATTTATAATTTACATTCAAAAAAAAAAATCAAAATTTCCTTTATATGATAAAGTTTAAACGTCATCATTAGCACACACTAACATGAGAACAAATCTTATGGTTAGTTGTTAGAATATCATCAGATGGTTGTTTATTTTTACACATCATGAATATTTTCTATAATAGATATTTTATCAATAATTTTAAGGTTAGATATTATTTTTGGGCTTGCAACATAAAAATCTGTATGTTGGGACGTATGTCGTTTTATTAAATAAAATGTTAATATTTTCCAGATCTTTGTTTCAAATATAAATATCATAGTTTTTTTATTTTACTAGAATTTTCTTTTGTCTATTCATTAATGTAACGCACTTAATATATATATATATATATCTATCTATTATTTCACTAGCGAACTCTAGAGTTCTTTGCAGAGTTTTTTGCCGGTATTTTTGAAAAATATTATGTGCGTTACTGTAACAACAATAAAGAAAATTATAAAAGATATAAAACCGATATTTTTATATTAGTAAAACAAAGATCTGGAAAATATTAACTACATTTTATTTAATAAAACGACATACGTCCAGCATATGAAAAATACAGGTAGCTATGTGCAACTTAAAATAATAATCTAACCTTTAAAATTGTAATCAAATATCTCTTATAGAAAATATTCACTGTGATAATATTAAAAATAGCACAACCATCTGATGTGTTCTAACAACCTAACCATAAGATTTGTTCTCATTGTTTTAAGGTGAGTATATGCTAATGATGCTTAAAAATTTTATCATATAAGGAAATTTTGATCTTGATAGTTGAATGTAAAAATATAAATTAAGATTGTTTTCTTTTTAAACTACAGGCCCTGATGATGGCTATCTAGTCGAAACTGGAAAATTGCACAAGTCAGTTGGCTGAAAAACTAAAAATAAAATAGAAGAATAATAATCTTTATT
>JAKCPI010004201.1:0-17686 GCA_023213315.1 Euborellia annulipes
CTAGATGTATTCGAGAGAACTTATCCACAAACAGCGAGCTGTGCATAAATGTTGGTATGAATTTATCCACATTTGGGCATCATTGATATGACGTGATGCAAGAAAAGGAGAGGGTCATAGAGAGCCAGGAGTGTGTCATAATCTATATCATAGGTGAAAAACCCAAAATCCCAGGGCAAAAATAAGTCTCACTGCACTCCTTCAACATCCGTCGAAAAGTAACAGCAGACCTGAGAAGCATCCTCCAGAATGTTCTTCATATAATATGATCCCAATACTTTCTCTCTCCATCTTGTTAAGACTCTTGCTCTCCCAATTTATTGCTATTTAATATATAGATTGACAGGTGTTTATTTTGCTCTGCCTCCTGGAGTACAAAAAATTATACAAAAAGAAATTTACATTCTATTCGTATACCCAAAGGGGCGTGAATTATCCAATTGACCTTCTCCGCTCGCGAAAACGGCAATTAAATGTCCCCAATATCTAATGTGTTCCCGGATCTTGTTCCACAACCTCATAGATTCCACAGTTCTGTCAAATGTCGTTCTGAGCTTCGGCATCTGTAGGTCAAGCGGACTCCTTCTGAGACTCTTAGAAACATTGTCGGTCCTAAATTGGATGGTGATTTTTCAAGAGACCGCACACATAAAACCGCAAGTGATATTTTCTCCTATTCTCCAACTTTAACATAACTATGTTGGATAAGAGAAGTTGCTGTTCAACGATTAGAATGATTGACAAGAAGAGACGATGTCAACCAAAAGGAGAGACTCTATCGAACAAAAATCTCCATTCAGAAGATGTTTCGGCTTTAATTAAATAAATCCATCTTTCAGCTCTTAGAGGTTATTGGAAATCTTAAGGTGGACACAATTGAGATGCAGATAGAGTTGTTATATATACTATATTTGCATATCCGATGTAAGATGTTCATCAGTCAACACCAAAAGTCTCAAATATCTATAACAACCTCTATCTGCATCTCAATGGTGTACACCTTGAGATTGCCAATAATCTATTAAGAACTGATGGTGGACTTATTTAATTAAAGCCGAAACGTCTTCTGAATGGAGATTTTTATTCCAAAGAGGCTCTCCTTTTGGCTGACACCCTCTCTTTCTGCCTATCATTTTAACATATCTATTTAACCATCCAAGTCTATAGTGGTGGGATGTTATATGAGAACTTCGAATATTAATCTCCCACAGGAGTTTTAAGTTCGAGTCTCCTCTCTCCCGATAAGTCATTGTAGACCAGGCAGCAGTAGTCGAAATGCGGCATTATCAATGAGTTGACGACCACCCCACATATATGATCCTTACAGGAAGTTAGAAAGACTCTTGAATTTCTGTATGAGGTTGATCTACTGTATGTTGGGGATCATATCACACCCTATTATCTCAAATTAAACTGCCTAGAGAGGTCTGTACTCTCTTGGGATATTTTTATATTAACTTTTCAGGGGTAGGAAACCTGGATATACTGTATATACCAACTTTTTCAGACAAGAAATATGGTACATGAGAAGGAACTAAGAGGATCTTCACATGCGGGTTGACTAGGACTGAAAGCAGTTAGCCAGGAGGGTGAAGACTCTTTACTTATAAAAACCCCAAGTCTATTATTCATCAGGTGACATGGAGATATCATATTTTGAAAATATCAATTTTTGCGGACTGACATGGTAATAAAATCAAAGTATTTTCCTTTAATTAATTTATATTTTATCTCTTTGGTTTTAAATGTATCTCGACACAGATAAATGGTGTAACAGAACATCACACAACTTTCGAATAATGAAGGCCTGCTATGAGTCCAGTCACACCATATATTTTTTTTTTAACTCTAAAAGTTGATGGAATAATAAGAATTAGACAGCCATTAATTGATTTTCTGCATCCTCCTTGTTGTTATGTCACACCAAATGACTTTCTCTAGTGTGCAAACAAAAGATTTATTGTTGTTTTTGTCTTCTTGAATAAATAACAATTAGCACTCTTTCGAATTCGAATAAAAAAAAAAATGTTAGAGGAAAAACGAAGGATTCATTAAATTGGATATCTAAAGTTTTACCTCCCCATCCAAAATGTACCTATTAAAGCTTTAGATAGTTTTAGTTAGCATTAATCGCTTAAACGACCCAGTTTGCATCTCGGTCTAGTTAACATGGAGTTTAATGAGTCTGTGAGGCTTCAAGTACAAGTCATAAAGGGGAGGAAGACACAGAGAGAGAAGTCACAGGTAAGACGCTAGCGTAAAAATATAATTACACTTTTAATTACAAGCGCCCCCTTTCCTCCCCAGCTCCTCTCCACTCTTATTTGAAAGGAAACAAAGTGTATGTTGTTGGAGTTTGTTTTATTAGTATCGTAAATCATGTTTATATTTGGACTAGATAACACTTTGGTGTTGTGATTGGAGGGGTGGTGAAAAGAAGGGGGGGGGCGAGAAAGAAAACGAGATTTTTATATTATATCCAAATTTTTATTTTTATTTCTTAATAAATATTTCGAGCCTTTATTTATTGGACCTCCTTCAATTTTAAACACCTCGATACACACTTGACAGTATATTTAACAAATTTGTGAGTAAGTTATGTATATTTTAAGGAGGACCCCGTGAATCGAACCTAGGATCTCTAGACTTTCCCGGGCATCACTCTGCTTTCTTTTGCACCAAGCCTCCGGATTCTCAACCGAGAATTGTACAATATGTTTGATATATTATTATTATTTGATTCATTATAAATAGAGCAGGTCAATAAGTTTTAGACTTTTGAATTTCCCGCCTCTTAAGTGAAATGGCAACACTGCTCCTGTCAGCTGACTCCTGTCGATCTTTGAACTGGCTGGGTCTTTTAGTTTTTGTTTGACATCCATTAATAGCAGACTACCTCGTGATTTGAGAAGAAAATGGTGAATCCATTAATTGGGATACGGATAGCTCCCTCATCCGCTCTATTCTCCGGATTTAGCCCCGAGTGACAATTTCTTCTTTCCAATTCTGAAAAAATGAGATTTGACTCCAACGATGATTTTGATGCCCTCGACAAATCTTATTTTTTGGATGGGATAAAAAAATTGGAGAAACTTTGGACAAAGTGTATAGAGCTCAAAGGACACTACGTTGAAAAATGAAATAAGTTTTTATCCAAAAACCTGTGTTTCATTCAAAAAGTCACGGACTTATTGACCTTCCCTCGTATATATTGGGGCCAGGAATTCTTATTTAAGCCATTTGGTATCCAAATGGCTTAAATAAAATCATCGGACTGCCTGGGATTCGAACCCTTGACCCTTAGTATACAAGGCAGGCGCGCTACCAACTACGCCAAGCCCGAGGGCCTCTGTTCTTTTGTTAGTTTGTTTGTCTTTGCCACTGTTTTATAATATGAAATAAATGTTTTAAATAAATTAAAAAGAAAAACTATCTAGAATTTATTATTCAATTATTCTGTTTCGTTCTAATAAAACTACAGACTTGTTACTTTAAATAAATTAAATTTTGAATGTCGCAATGCCTACGAATATATTTTTTAATTTCTCTCAAGCAAGCTCTTGACATTTTAAAGAAAAATTTTAACGCCAATATTTTAACAATTGCTTAACAAGAGATGAAAGACTTTTTGTTCTAATTGGATAACAAAAAAAAAAAGAAATTCTATTTAAGAAGATAACACTCTCTCATTTCTTTTTTTTTTTTTGGGGGGGGGTGGGAAAAGAGAGAGGATATTTATTTCTATTTTAGAAAAGATTCCACCCCCCACCCCCTTCTGTTGAAAAAGAGATTTTTCACTGATAAATAATTCATTATCTGATTAGAATCAAAAAAAATAAAAATAAAAAAAACTTTTGATGTTTTAATCAAAAATTTATGATAACATTTAAATATCATAATAACTGCTGGCTGGTTTTTCCTCTCTCTTATCACAAACACAAAACTTGACAAAACTGTAATAAACTTGTCTACGAAATCATCCCCTAAAATAATATATGATTTGATAAAAAAAAAAAATAATAATAAAATAAATAAATCCTTCCCAGTAAATCTTTCTTAATAAAATTAATTTATTTAGTCATAAAAAAAAGATGCGTTTTGTTGATATCAGAGAGAAAACATGTTCATAAAATTGTCGCCATTTTTTTCGAGTTAATTTATTTCATTAAAAAAAAATGAACAGATTTTGGAAAAGTAAAAAATAAAATGTTTTTATTTAAATTAAACTAAAAAGAGAGAAATAATTTCATTTTTGTTGTTGAAATTGTTGAATATTTATGACTTGAATAAAAGCGTGGGGCGCTCATTAATTGCTAAAGAAATTGACCCCCGGGGCGCCCCACGCTTTTATTTTACGTCATAAATATACCATTATAACAATTTCAGCAACAAAAATAAAATTATTTCTCTCTTTTTAGTTAAATTTGATATAGTTTCTAAATACTTCCATCTTATTTATATTCATCGTAGATGGCAGCACTGTATCTTATTTGTTGCCATCTTTAGTAAAATAAGATGCAGTGCTTCCCAGGCGACAAAATTTATTTATATTAAATTTGCTACAAATCAATTTAAATAAATAAGGACGGGGTCTAAATGGCCTTCGATGCCGAAAAAGACCTTAAATTTAAAAAAAGATGCAGTGCTGACATCTATCTTATTTATATTCATCGTAGATGGCAGCACTGTATCTTATTTTACTAAAGATGGCAGCACTGTTTCTCTACTCGTTATATGCTTAAATTAGATTAAATGTATAAAAAATATATAAGAATTGTGTAGTTATTAGCATATTAAAATATTGAATAATATAAATTAAATTAATATCCATTTAATGTAATTTAAGCCATTTGTAGTAAAATAAGATACAGTTCTGCCATCTACTATGAATATACGGTAAATAAGAGTGTTAATAAATGTCATAATTTGTGTAATATTTCTGAAGAGCTTCATCATCTTCAGAGCTATGACACTTATTAACACTCTTATTTATATTCATTCTAGATAATAGCACTGTATATTATTTTAGTAAAAGCAAGGGCGAATACAAAGGGGGGGGGGGCAATTACCCCTCCCCCTCGAGATTTGAGAAAAATATTTTTTGGGGAAAAAAATTGTATTTTTAATATAAAATTTTAAAACTAATACTTAAAAATTTGATTTCTATATAATATTCTGATAATAAGAAAAAATTGTGTGCTGTGCGACCAGTCCCACCAGATTACCCCCCCCCCCTCCCCGGGAAACTTCTCTGGATCCATCACTGACTAAAAAAAGTGACAAAAATTATTATTTGCTGTCATCTTTAGTATAAGATACAGTGCTGCAATCTATCTAATTTATATTCATCTAGATGGTAGCACTGTAACTTATTCCACTAAAGATGGCGGCTAATAAGATACAGTGTAGCGTGCCTTCCTCCTATACCAAACGTCGCTGGGTTCGGACCCAGGCAGTCCGATGATTTTATTTAAGCCATTTGGATACCAGATGACTTAAATAGAAATGCCTGACCCTACAATAGATATATTCTCTACAACGGTTATCGTCAAAGTCTTATATGGCCTAAGTTGCCGAAAAGACTGTATGAATGTGTGTGTGAATGTGAGTGTGAATGAGAAAAAAAGTGTGAATGTTTTAAAAAAAAAAAAAAAAAAAAGATACAGTGCTGCCATCTACCATGAATATAAATATGATAGATGGCAGCACTGTAACTTATTCCACTAAAAATGGCAGTAAATAAGATACAGTGCTGCCATGAATATAAATAAGTTTGTTAATAAATGTAAAAGTCAGTTTGTGTCCTACTGTAGTTCTGAAGATGACGTAATATCACCAAAATGAGCATAAGCTAAAATAAAATCTTTTTTAAACTTAACCTAGTGTTATTTATCTATAATTAGAAGGTAATTTAATTAAATTAAAAAAAAAAATTGGAGGCATGTATCGGAAAGTCTCAGGGACAGCGTCTTTTAAATTAATTAACATATTGACTTTAAGGAAACCCCTTATAAAAGAAGAAGCGACTCCTCCTGCCCTATACTACTAGATGCGTTTAAAGCTTTTTTTTTATTTTCTTGGATCAAATAAAACTTTAGATTAAAATTGATTTAATCCAGTGCGGGAGAGAGAGAGAGAGAGAGAGAGTCGCTCTAAAACCAGGGAGTGTATATATTATAATAAATCTCCGGCATTAAATTAGAATTAATTGAATTGATTTGACTTGTGGGCGGGTTTTATTGGAAAGCGGGGGGGGGGGGGGGGGGGGATGTTTAATCGAACACGAAATCGCGTTCAAAATCCATTAACCGAATAAAAAAAAAAAAAAAAATGCACTCTTGGTCAGAGAGAGATTAGCTACAAGCAAATAAATAATTTTTAACAACTCACAAGCTTAGAAAAAATCCGATTTTTTTTTTTATATAAAATATGTTTTTGTTGAATTTATTTCTTTCATCTTCATATTCCATGGAGGAAGAATTAAAAAAAAAGTTATTGAATTTTTATTTAATTGTCAATAAGGGCGACTCATACAAGATAAGAAAAAACTGGCGCCAGTGAAAGCATAGACTACTTTAATAACTAGCCGCCCGACCCGCCTTCGGAGGGATTTGCGTTTAGCAAGGGGAGCTTCATGCTGGTAATCCATCGTCGTTTCACAGACAATTAATGCCTCATTAAGAAATAACGGTTTATTTGTTACAAATATATTCCTCATTAAAGAAAAAAAAAAAGAAAATTTAATTATATAGCAAATTTTATTATTTTTAATTTGAGAGATTTAATAATAAAAAAATTGGCCTTGATTTTTTATAAGAGCATAGGGAACCAACCCAATGCTTTCCTATGGGTAAATTCTGCATTTTTTGAGATACCCCATTTGAGATTTTTGGGACTAGAGTATTTTTCCTGGACTACCATGAGATTGTAAAATTTCATTTTGAAATTACGGGAAGCTGGTCATACTGTGCCAAATGGACAATTTATTTATTTAAGAATAAAAACTTTTTTTTAATTTTAAAACATCTTAAATGAATTTTTCTCAAATTAAAAAAAAGTTTAACTAAGTAATCAAAGAGAAATCCTCTATATAGCTATATTTAAAAAAAATTTAATTAAAATTATTATTTTAACTTATATAATAAATTTTATCATTTTTCATTCGAGAGATTAATTTATTTTTAATTGCCTTCAATTGTTCATAAAACAAGACAAATTTAATGCTTCCCAATGGGCAAATTCATTTTCAGAGAATTTTTTTGAGCCACTGTATTTGGGATTTTTGAGACTCGAGTATTTTTTCTGGACTACCATGAGATTGTAAAATTTATATTTCGAAATTAAGGGAAGTTGGTCAGAGTGTGTCGGACACTCCGCAATTATAGCTATATTTTAAGATAAGAAATTTACAAAATCTATGAGCTTATGTTTGATTGGGCAAAAATTGCGCTCTCTGGAGTCGAACCAAGACCTCCCCGGGAAATCGTTATCTAAAACGTTCTATTGACCGGCATATTTACAGTCTACCATATTTGAGCGTTGGTTGAAAAAAAAATCCATTTTTTTTTTGGAACAAAGCTCTACCTAGTTAATATATATTGTAAACTTTAAGTTTTTGAGTTAATCTGGCTTTTGTAAAGAATGCGAGAAAGTCGAGTGGCGATCACTACATCATTTGATATTTGGTTAAAAAGAGATTATGTCGCAACTTGTAATAAAAAATGACAAAAAAAAAAGAGAAAATTGATTTTAGTATAGCAAAGAACATTAAAAACTATTTCCTCTTATTATAGAAAGAATATAAAATATTACACCTTAATTCACATTTAAGTGAAAATAAAAAGATTTTCCCATATTTTTTTTTTTTTTCCCCAATCCACATTTTCTTAAACTACTTGCTAGTTCTTTTACGAGCCGTATCGTTTGAAAAGATCGCTAAGTTTTGAGATTTAAGACTTTATCAAAATCAATTCAAAGTCCGAAGTCTATAAAGAATGACGTCAGAGCAAAAAAGAAAAAAAAGAGAGAGAGAGAAAATGGAAACTATAAACCTAAATGGATGAAAAAAAAAAAAAAAAACTTGTGACCTAATTCGTTTGTGTAACACCTGAGTATGTGTTGGACAAATAAATCTCTTAAGTAAAATGATCGGGCAGCTTTAAGATCAATTTCCACTAGATCGTGCCGTTGCCGTGCGATGACGTCAGCCATGATCGCTCAAACGGTCTTACTATTTAAATAGCATTGAAGATGCCGCTTCAATTTCCACTAGATCGTGCCTTGCCGCTGCCGTTCTCAAATTCCATTTAAATAGCAAGTCCGTTTGAGCGATTAGGGCCGACGGCATCGCACGACAGCGGCACGGCTTAGTGGAAATTAAGTTACATAAAATATGGTTACCCCCGGAAGATAGGCAACAGGCAACGTTAAGATGTTATCTTGATAGCGCACAAACCCGGCGAAAAAATATTTGATGAAAAATTCACTTTTTAATAATTTATTTCAAAAATTGAAAAAATAAATTGGCTGTCCATCTGTCAAGCTCTATTTGTTGTACAACTTTCCGAGTGCCCACGTAAAGTATACTCGTTTCCCTTAAATTCCTCCAAATGCTCAAAAGATTTCTGCAAATGCAGAATTTTACCCACTGGAAAGCATTGGGTTCTATTGTATATAGGGACACGAAAAAAGTATCGATACTTTTCTTTCGATACTAGTACTTTTTTTACTCGATACTTTACTCATATGAGTACTTGATTGCCGGTATCGAATGAAAAGTACTCATTCAAATATCATTTTTTTTTTTTTTTTTTTTTTTTTTAAGTTTTTTCGACATCTTAGGCCATATATACAGACTTTAAACGTTATACAAATATTTTAATTGCGATTCTGCCAAATAATATCACATATTCTTTTCGATTTTTTTTTTCTTTTGATATAAATAAAAAAGTAAGTTGATATATAGCAAAAGGTCGATATTTTTGGGATAGACTTTATTTCATCATATTCCTAATAATAATTAATAATTGAAAATTTGATACTTTTTAATAAAAACCCTTTAATTTAATAACATTAAATTTCTAATTTAATTTTTTTTTGTATTATTGCAAACTGTATTTACTAAATTTAAAAGTGTGCAAATATTACATAGAAAGGCCAATATATAAACTAATAAAACAAAAATACTAGTCGACAAGCTTTTCTTCATAAGAAATCTGATTAGTGAATTTACTACATTTTTTATAGTGAATTCAGATATGTAGTTAGGATTTTTCCATCAGCCGCTTAGAGCACTTTTTCTATTAAAATTTATTTTTCTATATATCTCTAAAACTGAGCCTGATGGGGAAAACTGATATGATATTTGAATTTATGAAAAATACCATATTTCTAGAATCTCATATCTATATCTTTATTCTTGTGAAAGAAAAAAAGTTCATTTTTGTCGACCAGTGAAAATGGACAGACTTTTATTTTGGCGAAATTCGAATTTTGGTTGAGAAAGCCCCCTCCTCCTGGTGCTCATTACTTTGAGGAAAATGGCATACCAGTATACCCCATTGATCTTCCGTGGGGCCTTTTGAACGACGTCAGGAGCCTAAGATGCCGAAAAAAACTTAAAAAAAAGAGGAAAAATACTCATACTTCAAAAAATACACGATACCTACTGGTATCGATACTTTCCTTTCGATACGATACCAAGTACAAGTATCGATACCGTATCCCTAATTGTATATCTCTCGCATTATGACAAATTAGAGTCAATTAAGTTAATTATAATAATTAAATCTCTCAAATTAAAAATAATAAAATTCTTTATATACAATTAAATTGTAAAAAAAAGATTTAAATAAATAAAAATATTAATTAGATATGAAATTATGAAAATATTTTTACAAAATATAGACTAAACAAAATATTGAAAAATAATTCTAGCTTTTATTTTTTTTATTATTATTATTATTTGAAATTCCTATCGGGATCCCCGTTTATTTCCCCCGAGGTGCTTCCGTGCACGAAGACACACACCTCAAATCCAACCGGCCTCTGGCCGTAGCCATCTACCGGCACCCCGTGAAGTTACATCATTTCCTATCTCTAGCTCCTCCTCCTGCTCTCGTCTCTAGCTAGTGAACTAATCCTTATTTCTGGTTCCAACCGGCTCCTTATATCCAACCTCTTCTATGCTATGGAGGATGTCCTAGTTTGAGGAGGGACTCCCTCAGCACCGGCGTGTAGCCTACTCCTTTCGAAGAATGCATCACTGAATTTATTTTTTTTTATTTAAATTTATTTAAATATATTACAATTTTTATTATTTTAAATTTGAGAGATTTAAATTATTATAATTAATTGACTCTAATTTGTCATAAGGCGAGAGATATAGTAGAACCCAATGCTTTCCAATGGGAAAAATTCTGCATTTTCAGAAATCTTTTGAGGGAATTTGAAGACCCGAGTCAGTTCAGTGCTGCCAACACTCCGGCTCTCCGGCTTTTTGCCTAAATTCCGGCTTTCTTCCCAAAATCTCCGACTTTTTTTGAAATTTCATAATAAATTCATTTTATATTATAAATTCGGGGAAAATTTACTAAAAAAAAAAAAAAAGGAAAATTTCTCCGGCTTTTTTTTCATTCGAAATCTCGGGCATTTTTGGAAATCTTGGTTGGCATCAATGACCCGAATTTTACTTGTGCACTCGGGGCTCAAAAAAAAAAAAAAAAAAAAAATTGTAATCAATTTAAAACAAATTTTGTTTAATTTGTTTTACTGTCAAACACTTGTGCCAATCTCAGAAGGCGCTACGATTCAATAAATGAGCTAAATTAGTATATAAGAAAATGAAATGAAAATTTTAATTCAAGAGTTAATTTATTTCAAAAGCCTTTAGGGTGTTTACTTAGAGTCTCCCGATGTGTTTTTATCACAAAATAAATGGGATATAAATTTAAATCAAAAACAACAACAACAACAACAACAACAACAAGAGGTCCTCTCTTTTATTTCGATTGAACTTCATTCACCTAACAATAAATAAAATAACGTTATTTTTTTTTTAAATCATTTAATTTGATAATTAATGATTCCATTGTATTCAGAGGAATAATAATATGTCTGATTTCTCTCACTCGCTCCTCCCGTTTTTGTTTCATTTAAAACACAATTGATCGAAGGGGGGGGGGTGCGGGGATTTATACTCACTAAAGCTATCATATTATATAAATATAATTGAATTATATTAGATTTAATACAAAAATATAATTTAACATCAATCTCTGATTTCAATTTCAATTATAGATTCTTTTGATTTTAAGCTTTTGTAATTTCAATGACGGGAAATGTCAGACGAAACGAAACGATCAAAACCCAAAAGTCTCTCTCTGTGGCAACAAGTCTATAGGCCGGATGCTTCACTTGTAGTCAACTAGCTTATCCCAGGAATTAGAAGTGAAGCAACCGGTCATAAGAAGCACACGTGAAAAAAAAACTAAAATTCTAAATTAAGAATAAAATGCAATCTCTTATTAGTGCATCCGTCATTAGGTAAACACTAGTGCAGAAATAGTGGCATAACACTGATTAGGGAGGGCTTTAACTTTGGCGTTGATTGTACCACTCCATGGAAACATAAACATAGTCAATGATGGGTTTGAGAAACTAAATCTTTACTACCTGGCGGAGGTCGTGTATGTTTGGGTTTTGTTAACCAGGAAAAAAACTGGTGTGACCGCTCGCACAGCACTAGATATTTTGCATTCCTAAAGAAATAAATTGAGTTAGACATGATTTTACAATTTTTTTTTATTTATTCTGAATAGTTTTTTACACATTCAAATTTGAATTATTGATATTAAATTTTATCGGAAATGATAAATGGTCATTAACTTGAAATCATTTAAAATTAAAGAAAATATTATAAAAGGATCATTCCTATTTCTTAATAAAATATTGTTTCAATCTCGTCCGGGAAGGGCTCAAAAAAATTTCAGTCCCCCCTCCAAAAATCTGGTGTGACTGATCGCACAGCACACAACTTTCTCTTAACTTCGGTTCGAAAGTTTTGTTCTGTGCTTGTCACACCAGATTTTTTTGTGTCGAGGTGTATTTAGTTTCCGCCGATATATTAGAATTCAAGATGTAATAATTTATATTTTGTTACCATTTCTCCTATCTTTCCAATGAAGTACAAGAGTAAAGTGTGCTTCAAAAGATTTCAAGGGCAAAATGAGAATATACATTTTAAAGAGCATCAAAAAAATAATTCATTTTTGAATTTTAATCAAAATCGTTGGAGCGAATTTTTAGAAAATTGAAAAAAAAAGTGAAAAAGTGCATCAGTAAAGTTTTAGTACATTTTGGCCGATTTTGCTTAAAAGCTTATTTTCACGGTCCAAGAGGGTACAAAACTTAAATATAAAATTTCAACCTCCTAGCTCAATTCCTTCATGATTAAAATTGAACAAACACCCACACACAGACAGAACATGTCTCGAAAATCACTTTTTTGGATCCAGGGGAAAACGTGTATATCCATCAAAATCTCGACATCGAATTTTTGACATGAATCCAATACTTTCTTTCTCTATATATTAACATATAAGCTTATAGGTAAGAGAAAGTCAAATGGGGCATGATTTTTTAATCACCCGTTGTTTTAAATACTTGTTAATATCGCATTTGAAAGTTTGGTCTTTTATTTTAAAGTATGCATAAGAGCATTTCACAAGGGCGGATCCAGAGGTGTTTCTCGGGGGGTAATCTGGTGTGACTCGTCGCACAGCACACTATTTTTTTTTAATTTCGATAATTTAAAAGCGCATTCTGTACTTGTTTGCCAGAATATAAATACACATCAAATTTTTAAGTATTAATTTTAAAAATTTTACATTAAAAATAAATTTTTTTGCGAAAAAAGGTAATTTTTTTCGAATCTCGGGGGGGTAATTACCCCCCTTTACCCCCCCCCTTGTATCCGCCCTTGGCATTTCAATGTTTTTACTTTACGCCAAGGCACTAATGCAAAAAAAAAAAAAAACTTAATAACTTGAAATTAAATTTCGATTCTCAGACGAGTACAATATATTTAAAAATTGTAGCAGCAGCTTTCCTCGTCGAATTAACAGATGGACGGTTAGGATATAAAATAAAAGATTATTATTCTTCTATTTTTTATTTTTAGTTTTTTTCAGCCAACTGACTTGTACAATTTCCAGTTTCGACTAGATAGCCATCATCAGGGCCTGTAGTTTAAAGAAAACAATCTTAATTTATATTTTTACATTCAACTATCAAGATCAAAATTTCCTTATATGATAAAATTTTTTAAACGTCATCATTAGCATACCACTCACCTTAAAACAATGAGAACAAATCTTATGGTTAGGTTGTTAGAACACATCAGATGGTTGTGCTATTTTTAATATTATCACAGTGGAATATTTTCTATAAGAGATATTTGATTACAATTTTAAGGTTAGATTATTATTTTTAAGTTGCACATAGCTACCTGTATTTTTCATATGCTGGACGTATGTCGTTTTATTAAATAAAATGTAGTTAATATTTTCCAGATCTTTGTTTTACTAATATAAATATCATAGTTTTATCTTTTACTAGAATTTTTCTTTGTCTATTCATTAATGTAACGCACTTAATATATATATATCTATCTATTATTTCACTAGCGAACTCTAGAGTTCTTTGCAAGAGTTTTTTGCCGGTATTTTTAAAAAATATTATGTGCGTTACATTAATGAATAGACAAAGAAAATTCTAGTAAAATAAAACTATGATATTTATATTAGTAAAACAAAGATCTGGAAAATATTAACTACATTTTATTTAATAAAACGACATACGTCCAGCATATGAAAAATACAGGTAGCTATGTGCAACTTAAAATAATAATCTAACCTTAAAATTGTAATCAAATATCTCTTATAGAAAATATTCCACTGTGATAATATTAAAAATAGCACAACCATCTGATGTGTTCTAACAACCTAACCATAAGATTTGTTCTCATTGTTTTAAGGTGAGTGGTATGCTAATGATGACGTTTAAAAATTTTATCATATAAGGAAATTTTGATCTTGATAGTTGAATGTAAAAATATAAATTAAGATTGTTTTCTTTAAACTACAGGCCCTGATGATGGCTATCTAGTCGAAACTGGAAATTGTACAAGTCAGTTGGCTGAAAAAACTAAAAATAAAAAAATAGAAGAATAATAATCTTTTATTTTATATCCTAACCGTCCATCTGTTAATTCGACGAGGAAAGCTGCTGCTACAATTTTTAAACTTAATAACGACCCGAACCTTTAAAATAATACATATCGTTATTTAGAATGAATAATGACATCAACTAGACAAACAACTAATTAAAATAAGATCTCTCTCTCTTTCGCTCATCTCAAGAGTTGGCTGGGGGGGGAGTAAGGTTCAATTAATTGGGGTCATTAAGGGCTCGATTTAATTACCCCTCATGAAGAGGAGAGAGAGAGAGAGAGAGAGATGGTGGTGTTCAAGTGGTTGACCATTCGGACTTGAAATCTCAACCCCAAGAGGGGGGGAGGGGGGGGGAAAGGCCATTCCATTCCATCCAATTGCATCTCTCTCGTTGTTGCTTGTCTGCTACATCAAATTTGACGATTATCTCGAAATACATGTATGTATGTATAGAATGTCATTTCAGAGACATGATTCTATCTATAATACATAGAAATAAAATGACATTTATATCTTGTTAAACATTGCCATTTATTGTAACATTGCTTGATATTTTTTTACGTTTCTCGAAAAAAAAAATGAAATTTGTACATTCCAATTTATTAGAATATTTTGTATTAACATTATATTTATGATGTAAGCAACAAATATGACAAATAAAATTTAATGCCCATTTCATTTTGATGCTTAATGCATTGGTTATTTGTAAATGAATAACACTGGCGCCAATAAACAACGACATGCGTACAAACACCAGAAAAAAAGATAATTCATTTTAAATAGACTATTAATTAATTTAATAATACTGTATAATAATTCTAAGAAAAAAAACTATGGTGTGACTGGCGCACAGCACACAACTTTCTCTTACCCTTCGGTAAGAGAAAGTTGTACACCGTGCTGGTCACACCAGATTTTTTGTGTCCAGATATATTTAGTTTCCCAGAGCACCTTAGTTTCAAACTTGCATTTTAAATGTTGACTGCTTGAAATAAACTATGGTTATTTTTCAAAATTTTAATCTCATATTTGGACATTTTATACACAATAGAGAATCGTAAATAAATACAAAATTTCATAAGAATTGGAAATTTTTTTTTAAATGTGTAAAAAGTTCAGGGACCCCCTTTTGAATCAAAATTAACATGCGAATCCCCAAATGGGGATTTAACATAGCTCTATGGAAGGAAGAGTAGGAAAATGAATTTGAAAAATCTGAAATATTACATCAGTAAAGTGTATTTCAAACAATTTTCACGAAAAATTTTATTGAAATAGCAACTATAAAATAGTTGATCCATAAAATTAAAAATTCGCTAGATATTTTTGGGCAAACAGAATTGATATTTGTCTGTTGAAAAAAAATGAAAGCTCTTATTTATTGCTCAATCGTTGCCAAGTTAATAATCATAATAAAAGTTATATGTAGATTTGATCTATACATATAAAAGAAAGATCTCATAATTCAAATCCTTAAGCGTGCTATTATTTTATTTTTAATAGAAAATTTCTCTATTCTTACCTGTCTGTTTATTATAATAAGAAGCTTCTAACTAGGAGCGCCTGCAAGTAGGCAACCAGTAGCCTAAGTCCCGCCCCTTTCCCAACTAGAGCTCCCCACCACTTTTCATTTCATTTTCTTACATAATTTAGCCACACATATGCAGAGAGAGGCGCACAGTAGGGAACTAGTACTCTATGACCGATTTTAATTAAAAGCTTGGGACCCAATTTAAATATTACGCCCCCTGGACCTCCCTCCAGTTGGCCGGGAGAAATATCTTACACATTTCTAAGTAGATTTAACACAAATCCATATCATTTTAATAAATAATTACAATTTAAATAAAACAAAGACAAAAATGTCGAAATTTTATTTATTAACACCAAATTTTTAAAATCTTAAAATAATCTTTCCATTTCCAGTTTTTTCTCTGTCTATTTTATTGGAAATTTTTATAAAAACAAAATTTGTAATTAATATCCAACAAAAAATTGTTGATTTGTCCCTCAAATTGGAAATCGAGACATTTCTCCTTATTTTATTTAGATTGTATTAAATTGATTAAAATGATTTGTATTTGTATTGAATTTACTTAGAAATGGATAAGATATTTCATATCAAATGTTTCTTAAAATTGAGTATCATTAAGGTAGATTGAGAAGAAAGAAAATGTTACGTTATTTTTGACGTGCAAGAAATGAATTAAAAATAAAAAAATTTCTTACCTTTTAAAGTAAATATTTTCTGATTCTTAAATATAATATTTTTATTTAAAGATAAAATAATAAAGAGAGAGAGTCTTTTGAATGGTCAAACGGACGGAGGGGAAGAGAAGATGGGAGGTGAAAATTAGATTATGAATCTAACCTTTAGGTCATCGTATAAACTACTAAAGCTTGAACCGACCCGCCTCTTCCTTTTTATAGAGATACTCTATATATTGGAATAACGTTCAATATAGAGCCAGGTTAAAAATGTTGGGAAATTGGACTTTTTTTCTCTCTTGTATGGGAGAAAATGGGGAAAACTAAGAGAGGAGATGAGTCCCGTGGCGGTCTTATATCAAACGTTATTTCCCAAACGCCCACAGAGCCACACACAATATTATTGCTAGGGCACAGTTCAGGGACTCCATAATCTCTAGCCCAACAGAGGCATAAACGAGAACACACACAAACACACCACACACACACAAATCAAATCCGTTTCCCTTCCCCCCCCCCCTCCCCTCACATCTTAACCCTTTTCTTCAAAAATATAACCATCGAGTGTGTTTAACCAATTATTTCAATTTAATAAAAGCAATTTCTTAAATTAAAAAATCTGGTGTGACTGGGCGCACAGCCTACCATCGGTAATCCGAAAGTTGTGTGTTTTTTTTGCTTGTCTCACCAATTTTTTGTGTCAACATTATATTTAGTTACCGATCGAATTTTTTTTTAACACCTTTTTTTCCATTTCACAGCACACATACAAACAGTATTTCTGGTCAACTTAGGCTATGAGAGAATTTATAGAGAACGCTATTATGAAAATATAGTAGCTATATATTGTGGGGAACCAAAATATTATTATTTTAAGCAATTTGGTATCCAAATGGCTTAAATAAAATCGGGATCGGACTGGGATCAGAACCCTCGACCCTTGGTATACAAGGCAGGCGCGCTACCAACTACGCCAAGCCCGAGGGCACGGTATTTCAATTCAAGGTGTAAAATTTATAAACATGGGAGAATATTTATATTTTGTTACCATTACAACCATTTCTTTTATCTTTCCTATGAAGTACAAGAGTAAAGTGGTCTTCAGAAGATTTCAAGGGCAAAATGAGAATATACATTTTAAAGAGCATCTAAAAAATAATTGATTTTTGAATCTTAATTAAAATCTTGAAAAAAAAAAATATCTAATAATAATATAATCTTTCGCTAATGTCCGTCTATCTGTCTGT
>JAKCPI010004202.1:0-15251 GCA_023213315.1 Euborellia annulipes
TTTTTTTGAAATACCGGAACGCATACCCTCTAATTTTTTTCATCCTACTAAGCCTTACTTATATATGAAATTTTATTCACCTACGTTGACGTTAACCCGTGCCGACCTGCCCGCAAAGTTTTTGAAAATAGTCGTTTTTGAATATCTCTTGATATATACCTAGATTATCGCAATTAAGTAAGTATTAGGTAGACAATTAAGTAAAAATAAATTCTTCCTTAAATGAATACTTCGAAAGCCTTCTAGGGGTTTTTTGAAATTCGGACCTTAAGGTCCCAAAATCGCCATTTTGGAAAAAAATGGATTTTTTAATTAAATTTTTGCCTTTCTTTAATTACGTTTAAACGAGATGAGATATCAAATTAATTCCTTCGGTACATTCTTCCTTAAATGAACACCTCAAAAGCCCTTTAGGGGTTTTTTGAAATTCGGACCTTAAGGGCCCAAAATCGCCATTTTAGAAAAAAATGCATTTTTTAATTAAATTTTTGCCTTTCTTTAATTACGTTTTAACGAGATGAGATATCAAATTAATTCCTTCGGTACATTCTTCCTTAAATGAACACCTCAAAAGGCCTTTAGGGGTTTTTGAAATTCGGACCTTAAGGGCCCAAAATCGCCATTTTAGAAAAAAATGCATTTTTTAATTAAATTTTTGCCTTTCTTTAATTACGTTTAAACGAGATGAGATATCAAATTAATTCCTTCGGTACATTCTTCCTTAAATGAACACCTCAAAAGGCCTTTAGGGGTTTTTTGAAATTCGGACCTTAAGGGCCCAAAATCGCCATTTTGGAAAAAAATGCATTTTTTAATTAAATTTTTGCCTTTCTTTAATTACGTTTTAACGAGATGAGATATCAAATTAATTCCTTCGGTACATTCTTCCTTAAATGAACACCTCAAAAGGCCTTTAGGGGTTTTTTGAAATTCGGACCTTAAGGGCCCAAAATCGCCATTTTGGAAAAAAATGCATTTTTTAATTAAATTTTTGCCTTTCTTTAATTACGTTTAAACGAGATGAGATATCAAATTAATTCCTTCGGTACATTCTTCCTTAAATGAACACCTCAAAAGGCCTTTAGGGGTTTTTTGAAATTCGGACCTTAAGGGCCCAAAATCGCCATTTTGGAAAAAAATGCATTTTTTAATTAAATTTTTGCCTTTCTTTAATTACGTTTTAACGAGATGAGATATCAAATTAATTCCTTCGGTACATTCTTCCTTAAATGAACACCTCAAAAGGCCTTTAGGGGTTTTTTGAAATTCGGACCTTAAAGGCCCAAAATCGTTATTTTGGAAAAAATGCAATTTTTAATTAAATTTTTGACTTTCTTTAATTACGTTTAAACGAGATGAGATATCAATTAGCTCTCTTCGCTAAAAGTTTCTTTAAATAAAT
Source organism: Euborellia annulipes (assembly GCA_023213315.1). Taxonomy (NCBI): domain Eukaryota; kingdom Metazoa; phylum Arthropoda; class Insecta; order Dermaptera; family Anisolabididae; genus Euborellia; species Euborellia annulipes. The sequence goes on from JAKCPI010004202.1 coordinate 1,403, forward strand.
ATCTCGAAAAGGTTTTCAGGGTGTTTTGAAATTCGGATCCTAAACCTGTATTTTGGATAAAGTTTCTACCGTAGGCTCTAGTTGAAATATTTTGAAAATTAAAATATGAAAATAAAACACTCGGTTATTGGTTCCAGGTTATTTATTAATTATAAATCAACAGTAATTAAGTATTTTGGCACTAATATTTATATTTAATATTGGAAGATCATAATTATTTTTTTTTTAAACTTTGAGCCTCTTGGCTCACAGCAAAGGTATGCTCGTATTAAGAAATAAAAATAGGGGGTAAATAGTCACATTATGGAACAACTTTTCCAGGGTAGCCCGTTTTGAAATTCGAAAAAAAAAAAAAAATTTCGCTCCACTCTATTAGTCATATCCCGAGACGCCGCCCGTCAGGGCTAGCGGAGGTTGGTTTGCCGAAGGCAACCCTACCGTCGCTAGTTTTTTTCTATATTTCATTAAAAGCGATATTTCGGCGACGACAGCAAGACATCATGAGGCATATAAAAAATTATTTTTGAAACATTCTTTTTAACTCACCACTCTCTTCTCACGAATGTCCCTCTTTTTCGCTATATTATAAATCCACTGAAGAAGGAGTGCCAATAAGCCTCCGAAACATTTGGAAATATTACCTTATGTTTAATAAAGAATTGCTGAATTACCAAACAAACAGAGTACAACTGACAAATAGAGCGAGGGCGCGCAACTCTATCCGCACAGAGTGTATGGCCATGTTTCGGAGCTAGTCGGCACGGGTTGCAGTGCCCCAAATATGCTAAAATTTTATTTGTGAGTATTTTAGGGGCAAATGAAAAAAACTAGGCCCTATGCAATTCTTATACTGGGTGATCCATATCAAAGTTATGTTGGTTTTTTAAATGGAACGCTCTGTATATTATTGCTTATTTGGATTCTACGGCCAATTTTAGTATGAATTTATGTCATGCATTGTATTCTAAAACAAACCGTTTAGCAGCAAATCGGGTTTTTGGAGGAAAAAACTTCTATCTGAAAAAATAGAATAGAAAAACTTAGGGGACTGTTCTTTTGTGATGTTACTAACCATGAAATGTACTAATGTAGGCCAGATGGGTAACCCGGAATTATTCTTGTGTTGGGAGAAATGACTATGCCACTTTGGAAAATTTCAATCATTGAGGGGCAAACTTTTTTTTTTTCTTAAAATTTACTTACAAATAGGTACTCAAATTTTGCCAAAAGTTATTTATTTATTTATTTATTTTTTTTTAAACATTCACACTTTTTTTCTCATTCACACTCACACACATTCACACTGTCTTTTCGGCAACTCAGGCCATATAAGACATTTACGATAACCGTTATTGATTTAATATATTATATATGGGGTCCAGGCATTCTTATTTAAGCCATATGGTATCCAATTGTCTTAAATAAAATCATCGGACTGCCTGGGGTCCGAACACGCGACGTTTGGTATACGAGGTTAGCACACAAACCTCTACCCTAAGCCCCGAGGGCCAAAAGATATTTAATTTTAATTAATTGTTTAATTTTCTAACAGTTTATATACTCGTATATGGGTGATTCTTTTACAAACCGAACACTTTCTGACCGACATGTTTTTGATTTGGATGAAATTTTTTTTACGGGTTCTATATCGAAAAAAAAAGATAGCCATCCGCGAGGATTTTCTTTTTCTTAAATATTTTGGGAAATATCGAGGGTCGAAAATGTGAAAATTTGATGATTTTCTGCTTAGACGCTCACTTTTTTAAAAATTCATAACTCTGGTTCTATTTGAGTTAGAAAAAATTTTTTTTACCATTTTAAAGCTAAAAGAGTGAACTTTAAGAAAAAAAATTGTTCCACCAAAATTTATTAAATATTTCACATTGTTATCACCAATTGAAATCTTTAAATCGAATTTTAACAATGGGGCCCCAACTGTATTGCATTTTTATTATAACCATCGCATTCTACGTCGAATTTTATATACCGATAACGGTTTTTTAATCGATGGAGAATCAATTAGTACTATTGAAAAAAAATCCCGCCGAGTGCTCTCATGCGGTAAAATGACGTCATATCAAAAATAAGAAAAAATAGTCCGGGGGTATTGAACCACTCTTTCTAAAACTATATTTAGATTTAATGTAGCTTTTATGATCAAGTAGCTATCCGCTGCACAAGTAGGGCTATTTTTCGATATTTTTTTACCTAAAAAATGAGGTTTTTCGAGAAAAAACTAATTTTGGAGTTAATTACTCGGGATTTTTTTTACTTATTCTATTAGAGGTTTTCTTTCTGCACCAAATGACATCCCATTTGGTCTGATCTGATTTGCCGTTCGGAATCTACAGAGGTTTAAACTTTCAAATTAGAATTTACCGCAGCGCGGTAAAATAAAATCATAGGAAAAAAATAAGTGGTGAAATCTTTAGCTGAAAACTCATTCTTTCTAACCGTATATTCCCCATAATTATACATCTTAAGACAGAGGAGTTATTCAAGCCGATAAACTTTTTCGTGCATCCCCTAGGGCAAGAAAAAAATCTTTGCACGAAAAAGTTTATTGGCTTGAATAACTCCTCTGTCTTAAGAGGTATAATTATGGGGAATATACGGTTAGAAAGAATGAGTTTTCAGCTAAAGATTTCACCACTTATTTTTTTCCTATCATTTTATTTTACCGCGCTGCGGTAAATTCTAATTTGAAAGTTTAAACCTCTGTAGATTCCGAACGGCAAATCAGATCAGACCAAATGGGATGTCATTTGGTGCAGAAAGAAAACCTCTAATAGAATAAGTAAAAAAAATCCCGAGTAATTAACTCCAAAATTAGTTTTTTTCTCGAAAAACCTCATTTTTTAGGTAAAAAAAATATCGAAAAATAGCCCTACTTGTGCAGCGGATAGCTACTTGATCATAAAAGCTACATTAAATCTAAATATAGTTTTAGAAAGAGTGGTTCAATACCCCCGGACTATTTTTTCTTATTTTTGATATGACGTCATTTTACCGCATGAGAGCACTCGGCGGGATTTTTTTTCAATAGTACTAATTGATTCTCCATCGATTAAAAAACCGTTATCGGTATATAAAATTCGACGTAGAATGCGATGGTTATAATAAAAATGCAATACAGTTGGGGCCCCATTGTTAAAATTCGATTTAAAGATTTCAATTGGTGATAACAATGTGAAATATTTAATAAATTTTGGTGGAACAATTTTTTTTCTTAAAGTTCACTCTTTTAGCTTTAAAATGGTAAAAAAAAATTTTTTCTAACTCAAATAGAACCAGAGTTATGAATTTTTAAAAGTGAGCGTCTAAGCAGAAAATCATCAAATTTTCACATTTTCGACCCTCGATATTTCCCAAAATATTTAAGAAAAAGAAAATCCTCGCGGATGGCTATCTTTTTTTTCGATATAGAACCCGTAAAAAAAATTTCATCCAAATCAAAAAACATGTCGGTCAGAAAGTGTTCGGTTTGTAAAAGAATCACCCATATATATTTTGAAATATTTTATTTAGAATAAAATAGAATTTTATAAAAATCAGAGCTACTGCTTGGGACGTGAAATTTAATTATCTTTCAGATGAAATAATGTTGTCTGTATCTATCTTTGATAGTTTTCTTTTTAATAGTGAGGTTTAGGCCTTTTCACTACTCAAATAAAAAATACAATTTTTTAAAAAATCATATTTATTTTAAAAAGGTTAACAAACCAATGTAGGTTTCGACAGCTTCCAGCTTGTCTTCCTTAGTGTCGGGTTTGTACCTGGAAGGGTTTACAAAATCACTTATAAAAAGGTATATAATATATAATGTAAAATTTATATAAAAATTTACAATTATTAAACGCTAAAATGTAAACCCTTCCAGGTACAAACCCGACACTGAGGAAGACAAGCTGGAAGCTGTCGAAACCTACATTGGTTTGTGATGCACGTAGTTGTAATTGTTGAGTCGTCGACATGGAAACGTTTGTTTACTGTTTGTTTATATTTCTAATCGTATCTAATGTAAAATTATTGTTCAATTCAATAAATCTTTTATGATCATTTTCTTCGACACCAGCGTGTTATTATTGACTGAGATTCTTTAGAATAACAAATTGGTAGCAGAGCGTGGTTCAGTCAAAAGAAGAAAATGTCGGAAGGCCAGTCTCTTAAGGTACCCTTATTGAATAATTCTAATTATCTCCTATGGAAAGCCAGAGTAACTTGCATATTGAAATCGAAAGACTTGTGGGATCCAGTAATAGAAGGAGATGAACTAATAATTGCAAGACAGGGTGAAGGTGATAGTGATAGAGCAAAACGATTAGAATGGCAGAAAAAGAATGCCGAGGCCATGTCAATCCTCATGTGCACCATGTCGGATACAAAATTAAGCATTTATATTAATGAAAAAACAGCAAAGGGGCTTTGGAACAAGCTGTCGGTTGCTATGGAAGGCCAAAGTAAAATTGAACAATTGAGAATAGGGGCCGAGCTAACCAGAGTTAGGAAATCAAACCATGAATCAATGTCCGCATATCTTGATCGTGTTCAAGAGATCTCAGCAAAATGTCAGTCTGTAGGGAGAATTATCTCATCTGACGACCTCGTATTTTATACTTTAGAGGGTCTTTCACCCGAATATATGAATATTGTTCGAATTTTACAGCTCAAGTCGGATCTAACATTTGAAGAGATGCGAAATCAGTTACTTTTAGAGGAAAAACGGCAAGGGGGTCCTAATGACCATTCTAGAGAAACAGCCCTTCGCACTTCATCGAATTTTCGAAAACAAAACAACCAAGGAAGAGAGAACTTCACAAGAAACAAGGGGAATGGATCATGTTTCGTCTGCGGTCTTTACGGACATTTTGCTCGAAATTGCAGGAAGAGAAGACAAAACAATTTTAGCCAAGGTAGAGAATCTGAAAAGAAAGAGAATGTTAATACGAAAGAAAAACCGAAGAGTGAAAATGCCAAAGTGAATCAAGTAAGTGGTACATATTTATTCTCAATTTCAGATGATGAACAATATGTTAAACGGAAAGAAGAAGAATCAATCGAGTGGCTAATCGACTCAGGAGCAACGTCTCATATCTCATGTGGGAATACGAAATTATTTAACGAGGAAGATTGTTCCAAGGTTGTCTATACAGCAAAGCAAGGTGAAAGTGCGAAGGCGAATACGATTGGAGAAGTAAAATTCAAAACGAATGTAAATGGAGAACAAAATATATTTAATCTTGAAAAAGTCTTGCAAGTAAAAGAAGCCCGAAATAATTTGCTAAGCGTATATGAAATCGTTGAACATGGAGGTGAGGTTATTTTTAATAAAATGCATGGAGCTCGAATTTATAATAAAGAAAAAACTCTGGTGGGCCACGCGCCAATAAAAGGAAAATCCTTTGTTTTAGAAACGTTTTCAGTTGATGATGACAGAGAAGAAGATTTGGCAGCTCAAACGATTTCAAGGAAAAACGAAGAGAAATTATTATGGCACCGAAGGCTCGGGCACACATGTGAAGTATACATTGATCGTCTGAAAAAGGAAAATTTAGTCAATGACATTACATTTAAAGATGAAAAATTAAAAGAATGCGATGCATGTTTACGTAGTAAGTCTACAAATTTGCCTTATCCAGCGAAAGAAGATCGATGGTCGACACATCCATTTCAACTCATTCACGTAGATCTCTGCGGTCCTATGAGAACGACATCAATGGGAGGATCAAAATATATTTTAGTTGTTGTGGACGATTACTCGAGAAGAAGCTTTGTCATGTTTTTGAGAGAAAAATCGCAAACTTTAAAGAAATTAGAAAATTTTATACAATTGCATGAAACGCAATTAGGAATTAAATTAAAAGCAATTCGAACGGATAACGGGACTGAATTTAGAAATCAAGAGTTCAAGACATTCACTAGGAAAAAAGGAATACAACATCAGTTCACTACTACTTTTTCTCCACAATCAAATGGAATTGCGGAGCGAATGAACCGAACTCTGATTGATATGGCTCGAACACTGTTGGTCGATTCTGAATTACCAAACGCGTTTTGGCCTGAAGCGGTATCAACAGCAAGTCATATAAGAAATATTTTACCAACAAAAGGCCAATCCATTACGCCAATGGAGCAGTGGACAGAGCGGAAACCGACAGTGAATTATTTGAAAGTATTTGGTTGTACCGCTTACTATGTATTGCCTAAAGTGAAAAGAAGTAAATTTGACCCGCGAGCTAATAGAGGAATCATGATTGGATATGCCATAAATAGAAGAGGATATAGAATTTATGACCCAGAATCACAAAAAGTTATGGAGGTCAGAAATGTGAGATTTAATGAAAATGAGAATGGGAGTAAATATCTCTCAAAGAGCTTAAGAAGCGAAAATTCAATAAAAGAAAGATGTGAAAATGATGGATATGTAAATATTTCGCCAAGAAATGAATCTCAAAGTGACAAGCAAAGTGACGAACGAATAAGCGAAGAAGAGAGAAGAAGCGAACCTGAATGGACCGTAGAAGATGTCCCCTGTGAAGAGGAAAGAGTTGAAGAGGAAGAAGAAGGAACAAATGAGCCTGAACAATCTGAAGTAAGAAGAGGACGTCCAGTGGGTTCTACTAAGGAATTAAATGCAGAGAGGCATAGAGAGAATCGTTTAATGCAAGAAAATCGATTACTCGAACAAGGAGTTCGTCGCTCTCAACGTATAAATGAAAGATTAACCCAGGAAAATATAAATGATGACAATTCGATGAATCTTTTGATGGACCTGGAAAAAAGAACTCCAAAGACATATAAAGAAGCAATGGAAACGGAAGAGGCAAGTAAATGGAAAGAAGCGATGGACGATGAGATGAGATCGTTATTAAAACACAAGGTATGGAAATTGGAAGATCCAGAACCGGGAGCTCGAGTGATTAATAGCAAATGGGTGTATAAAATTAAAACGAATCAAGATGGAAGTGTTCAAAAATATAAAGCGAGGTTGGTAGCAGTCGGAGCGAGTCAAAGGAAATATGTTGACTACGAAGAGTCATTCTCCCCCGTGGTGAGATTAGAAACGGTCAGACTCCTTCTTTCGTTGGCTGCAAAAGAAAATTTAAAAATAAAGCAATATGATGTGAAAACGGCTTATTTATATGGAAATTTAAAAGAAAGAACCTATATGCGACAACCAGAAGGGTATATACAAGAAAATTCAAAACTTGTATGCCGTCTCCAAAAGAGTCTCTATGGATTACCTCAAGCAGGAAGATGCTGGAATTTAGAACTAGATGAAAAGTTAAAGGAAGTAGGATTTCAACAATGTGCTGGAGATACATGTCTTTATTACCTTAGAGAAGGACAAGAATATGTTTTATTATGTATATACGTCGATGATATGGGAGTGTTTGGGACTTCAAGTCAAATAATTGAATCAACTATGAATAAAATTAAGAAATATTTTGAACTTGTCGATTTAGGAGAGATGAAATATTTTCTGGGAATGGAAATTATAAAAACTGAGCAGGGGATCGGAATATCTCAGAGAAAATACGCGGAAAAAATCTTAGAGAAATTTGGAATGAGCAATTGCAAATCGGTCTCTACGCCAATTGAGATGGGAACTAATTTGGAAGAATCCGAAAATAGCGAAAAAGCTGACCAAAAAGAATTTCAAGAAATTATCGGATCCTTGATGTACCTAGCTGTCTGCACGCGTCCAGATTTATGTTTCGCAGTAAGTAATCTTTCCAGATTTAATTTAAATCCTTATCAAATACATTTTAAGGCCGCGAAAAGAGTACTTAGATATGTACAAGGCACAAAGGATTTTATGCTTCATTTCACTAGTAATGGTGAAAACAACTATTTGAATGGATATGTAGACGCGAGCTGGGACTCTACTAAGGATGCTAAATCATTCTCAGGTTTACTAATAAAATTAGGAAACGATTCCATACATTGGAAAACTAGAAAACAATCACAAGTTGCACTGTCAACGTGTGAGGCAGAAGTGATGGCAATTCACGAAGTCGTCAAAGAAATAAAATGGTTTTGGTCCACTCTAGTCGAAATAGACGCCAATAAATATCTAGAGCAAGGAATAAAAGTGTATTCTGACAGTACATCAGCAATAAATTTTATGTCTGGAGTGAATCAAAGTGGACGTACGAAACATATAAACCGGAAATATCATTATGCGCGAGACGAAGTGAAAAGAGGAAATATTAATCTACTATATATACCTACTCAACTTCAACAAGCAGATCTTTTAACAAAGGGACTAAATGGAGAGAAAACGTCGAAGCTGATTGAAAAACTCAATGTTATTCCTTATCGACGACCTCAACAAAGCAGGGGATATGATGCACGTAGTTGTAATTGTTGAGTCGTCGACATGGAAACGTTTGTTTACTGTTTGTTTATATTTCTAATCGTATCTAATGTAAAATTATTGTTCAATTCAATAAATCTTTTATGATCATTTTCTTCGACACCAGCGTGTTATTATTGACTGAGATTCTTTAGAATAACAGTTTGTTAACCTTTTAAAATAAATATGATTTTTTAAAAAAATTGTATTTTTTATTTGTGTACTGAAAATGCCTAAACCTCATTATTGAATAATATCTGCAGTACTCGGTGAGTCTACGTTTTCTTTTTATTTCAAAATTTATCCCCTCGGCTAATCGGCTCCTCAACAATAGGCCTATATTATAAATAATACAGCGGCGTAACTAGCCTTTGAGGGCGGAGGGGGCGAAGCTCAACTAGGGCGCCGTTTGTTTAAGTTATACTATAATTTAAAAGAAAACTATCAATTTTTTGAATATTCTATGGAAAGAAGATGATAAAATCACCGCCCCTGAGCTATACCTTAGACGCCCTAGGGGGCCAATGTCGGTATTGAGGGGCGCCAAAGGCTTGATGGGCCTGGGGCGGAGGGGGAAAGCGCCCCCCTTCGCCCCCACCTAGTTACGCTACTAAAATAATATTAATAAAAAGCATTGCTATCTTGGTTTCTATACTTCTCTAGACTTTCATTATAATTTTACCTTCCAATGCTTTTTCATGTCCACTTGAGGTTCACTTTTGATCCGGACATGTAGAAGTTTTGCCTGCCACAAGAGATCTTTACTCATTCCTATAGGTTCGGCTACATTTAGTCTAGCTCCCTGATGATGAGCAAAACCATCCGCTGTCGAAAATCCTGTTAATGCGGGGTTGAATTCCTTCAGAATGTTCGGAAGTGTAACAATTTTTCGCCATGTCCCTTGACCTCCTGAAATAAAGAGAAAAGAACTTGATCATTAAATTTGTTCACGTGCAATTCCGCACCTGTATGCATGGGCGCCGACTTTTAAAAATTATTAGGGAGGCCTAAATATGATTGATGCAGGGGGTATGGGTTAAGTGCTTTAAGATTTTGTGCCCGTTTGACCTTTTAACGATAGTGAAGCCTTTTTTTTCTGGGGGGGCTGGACCCCTTTTCCGTCGACATTAGGGGGGGCTCTAGCCCCTTGGGCCCCATGGAGTCGGCGCGCCTATTCGTGTGTGGCCTCTCAGGGATCGGGCTCGTGTCTCATATAAGGTTTTTAATGCCTGATCTCGGCTCGGCTCGTGAGAGCCCTCACACATGCAGATATGGCTCGTTTGTAGGCAGGGGCGCCGGAACGAATTTGAAACAGGGGGGGGCAAAAAAATTTTTTTTAGAAAATTAAAATAATTTAATATGTTTAAATAGTATAAAACAAAAACAAATCTACTATAAAACTTAAAAAATTTTAAATAAAATCACAATTTTAATAAAATTAAAATTTTAAAAAATTTGGTAGCGATTTTATCAAAAATTTTTGGAAAAAATTTGGAAAAAAATGAATTTCTTATTCTTTTAATTTTTTTTAGCTTAGAAGATTTTATTTATCAAAAGTAAAAATATATCATTTTTAAAAATAAATGAAATAAAAAAGAAATTTTGCCCCCCCTCTGTCCCCCCCTGTAGGATGCCAGGGGGGGGCAATGTACCCTTGCCCCCCCAGTTCCGGCGCCTATGTTTGTAGGCGACCCGGGCTCGCGAGCCAGACTCGTACACGTGTTTGGTGAAAAGTAGCCGGATCCGGTTCGCATGCTAAAAGCGCATTACCTGTGAGAATTCCAGAAAAATCGAGCAAATGCCCCAAAGTTTTATTAAAAAGAGATTCGGCAATTGTGTTTTTAGGATTTGGCAAGATAGTGTTAAATATCTTTTATTATAAAATAACATTACTCCCCTTCCCCACCTCCATTCCAAAAACAAAAATAATCAAATTAGTTTTAAACATTTTATTCCTAATTAATAAATTTACCATGATAAATGCAAGTTTTCAAATTATCACCCTACTCGTCGGTTACCATAGACTATATTTTAAAATTTTCATTTAGCGACTTCTCAAATCGAGCAAATGCCCCAGGGTTTTATTAAAAAGAGAATTTTTAAATAAAAACATGTCCCATAGGAGATGCTCCACTCATTAAATGTCTTCACATAATATAATAAATGTCGCCTAAACTTTGTGCTACTAATTGATCGATTAATTAATGCCCAGTTGCACCAACTAGTCTCAGATCTTGGCTTGGTCAAGTCCGTCTTGAACTCAAGTCTCAGCTTGAGATTTAAAACGTTGCACCAATGAATCTTCAAATGATCTTACACAAGCTGCCTTTAAGAAAAAACAACATCTGGCAACCTCGCATTTTTGTTACAAATTAGCCACTAGGCGGCACTGCAGGACAACAAAAAACATATTTGCTAATCAAAATCTGACCAAAATAAAAATAAATAAATAAATAATCAGCTTAATCTGTTTTATCAAATTCTGTCAACAAAAAAATATTAACAAATTTTAATAAGTGAAGTATTTCTAGGTCCTCCCTCATTGGGGAATAAAAAAAGAGAAAAATTTTCATAATATATTTTTCTAGACAAACTATTGAATGAAATGGTACAAAAAAACATAAACAAATTGTAAGTTAATCCACAGTATTTTTTTTTTTTAATTTAAAATAAATAAATTTACTTACTTTTTGTTTGTCGTTTTTCTGCCACTTCAATTCAATCAACTTTTAAATCTATTATTTTTAATATCTATTTAAAATATTTAATATAATATATTATATTTTTAATAATGGGTTTATTTAATTAATAAACAAATTAATAATTTAATTTAGGCTAATATTTTAATTTAATATATTAATAAATTTAACAGTAAAAATATATTTAATATATTTATTTAAAATCATATTGAATTTTGACAGATATATTTTGAAAATACGAGGTTATGTTCAAAACCTTCTCTGTCAATTATAACATTATGCAAACATCAAAATCTTCACCTCCGATCAGCTCCATCCACACCAATATTCACGTTTTCTATTAATATCTTGAAGTAAAAACCAATTTATAGCGATTAAAAACAGTTTAAACTTTTACACACCGTCTATGCTTCAACAAATTTTATTTCGAATTTTTTATATATAATAATAAATAATATACCTAGTAAATTTTTTTAAAATTCTTGACAGGCAGTATGAAAATATAATTTTTTTTTTTTAAATAATAACAATAAGATAGATTAATTTAAAAAAAAATATATATATTCTAAGGGATTATATAGATAGTTGAATAGATAAAATGTCACAATTCTCCTTTTAGGTTACGAATTCAGGCTGAGAGGGACTTAAGTCGCCAAATTTGACTACTTGAGATGTAAGCTCAAAATCAGGACTTAAGTTCGTATTAAATGTTGGTGCAACACTCTAAGTTCAAATGTAAGATGTAAGACGATCTTGAGACTTGAGATATGTTGGTGCAACTGGGCATAAATTTGCCAAGCTTATTAGAAATTTACAATAAGACTTAAAAAAAAAATAATATAATAAAGCATTTTAATAAATAATTCAAATCTTTAATGAAGTTAATTTATTAAATTAAATTTCTTAAAACTTGTAGGCCTATATTTTGCACTTTATTGCATTAACAGCTTATTTAACTTAAATCTTGAACAAACTTTTTCTATTTCAGAAAATAATTGAAATATTTAGCTATTGAATTGATAAAAATTTGGTGTGACTGTCGCACAATACCTTCGGTAATCGAAAGTTGTATTCTGTGCTTGTCACACTAGATTTTTTGTGTTGACATATATTTAGTTCCCGACAGTAGGGAACATTTGAATTCAGATGTAAAATTTATAAGTATGGGAAAATATTTATATTTTGTTACCATGGCAACTATTTCTCCTATCTTTCCTATGAAATACAAGAGTAAAGTGGTTTTTAGAAGATTTCAATCATAAAATGAGAATATACATTTTAAAGAGCATCTAAAAAATAATTGATTTATGAATTAAAAAAAAAAAAAAAAAAAATCGTTGGAGCGAATTTTGAGAAAATCGAAAAAAACTGAAAAAGTACATCAGTAAAGTACTAGTACTCTTTGACCGATTTTGATTAAAAGTTTATTTTCACGCTCCAGGGGGGTGTCTAAATTAAATATAAAATTTCAACGTCCTAGCTCAATTCCTTCATGCTTAAAATTTAACAACCACCCACCCACCCACAGACACACCATGTCGCGAAAACCACTTTTTTGGACTCAGGGGACCTAAAAACGTGAATATCCATCAAAATCTCGACATCAAATTTTTGACATGAAACCAATATAGCATTTATTATTTATATGGGTGTAAATACTATCTCTATATTAACATATATAGAAGAGAAAGTAAGAAATTGATTGTACTGTCGGGAACTAAAAAAAAGTTTTTTTTTTTTTTTTTTTTTTTTTTATTTTTCTTTTTAAACCCCCCCCCCCCCCCCCCTCCCCCCCCCCTCCTCCCTAATTATTTTTTGAAGAGACAGTTTTGCTTTAAGACAAAATGTCTTTCCTCTCTCTTTTGACTTGAAAATATGCTAGTATATATTCATAAATGTTAAATATTTAAATATCCAATCTAAATTGGGGGGCTTAAAAAGACAGTTTAAATAAGCAATAAAGATAAATTTAAGAAATATTAGGGTTCATGTTACCTAAGCAATATATTAGTTTGATTAAATAATTAGAGTTTTATACATAGACTATATATTAATTCTGTAATAGAAATATTTAATTAAAACAATTCATTACGTTAAATAATTGAAAATTTAATAGGGGATTTCAGTGGATCTTATAGTTACTAAAGCTAGGATTTAGTTAGAATGGGAAGTGGTCATACATTACATATACTGCATTTATTATTTATATGGGTGTAAATTTTCTCATATGTATTTATAAATATTTAAGAGTAAATGAATATTGATACGTACATCCCATTAAACTGGAAGATATAGCCAAAGGATATGGGGAGTCTCTCAACTAGAGGACCTAGTGTTATCTAAATCAAAGTCTACTTGAGAAAATAAGGTCTATTGTTTGACTCTTTTTTTTTGACATTTGTCAAGACCTCTAATCCCTCGGCAACGGGAGGGGGGGGATCTTTGTTTAGCGAAAAAGATAGCTGATATTCGATTGATTCAAGATATTTTAACAATACTGCATTTCTATAAATTTCATTTTTTTTTAGAGTTAATTGATTTTAATTATTCTATTATGAATTAGATTAATATCATTTCAAAAGTGACTTTTTTTACTTGTTAGATAATTTTTTAGTATTTTTAGTATTAGATAGTATTTTTCATTAATTGGGGCACCAGGTAGTAGATTATGAACATAATTGCCGGTCCCCACAATTTGGCGTGGTGTTTAGGCCGTATATTTAAATTTATAACAGAGAGAGAGAAAGAGGTGAAGGGGTTAGAGGGGACCACCACGACTGGTGGCAAGATA
>JAKCPI010004203.1:0-11776 GCA_023213315.1 Euborellia annulipes
GAGAGGATTAGAAGATTCAAACCAGTACTTCCCGAGTCAAAATCGAACGCCTGGCTTGGAACCTTTTGCAGATCCTCAATTGAAGACTGCAAGGTTCAAGCCAGGCGTTCAAGTACTGGTTTGAACCTTCTAATTCTCCTGGCACGGCTCAGTAGGCTCAAGCCAGGCTTTCAATTTGACTCAAATACTGGTTTGAACCTTCTAATTCTCCTGGTAGGTTTAGTAGGCTTTAACCAAATTTTAATCCTATCAAATAACAAAGGAATTGAGGACTAAAAGGTTCAAACCAGGCGTTCAAGTACTGGTTTGAATCTTCTAATTCTCCTGGTAGAATCAGTAGGCTTTCACCAAAATTGCCAAATAAATAACATCCCATCAAATAACAAGGGAATTCAGGACCAAAAGGTTCAAACCAGGCGTTCGATTTCGACTCGGGCTGCCCCCCGGGTTTGGGCGTAGTAAGTAGCGCGCCTACCTCCTATACCAAAAGTCGCGGGTTCGGACCCAGGCAGTCCGATGATTTTATTTAAGCCATTTGGATACCAGATGGCTTAAATAAAAATGCCTGACCCCACAATAGATATATTCTCTGACAACGGTTATCGTCAAAGTCTTATATGGCCTAAGTTGCCGAAAAGACTGTATGAATGTGAGTGTGAATGAGAAAAAAGTGTGAATGTTTTAAAAAAAAAAAAAATTTGTAGCCCTAAAGGCCACTCATTATGACCATCCTTAAACTTTAAAAATGTCCGTTAATAAGCCCACAATTTTCTGTCCACGCACTATTGGCCCACCCGGTATATTAACATATTTAGGTAAGAAAAAAGTAAAAATGTAGAGGGACATAACTACGGTGACACCTTTTTGACCTTTTAACTACTAATTACATTTTGATAAGATCCCATAACTATTGATATAACACTATTCATTAAACAAGTAAAGCCCATTTAATACAATTAGGTATTGTGTTCTTTACAAAGTACCTTGCTTTACAAGTTACATCTGTTTCTCTTGGGACAGATTTTTTTGAAAATGACCCTTTTGCAGAATAATTAAAACATGCATTTTATGCAACAAATAACAGGTAAAATAGAGAATAATACAGATAATGGACTGAGTTAACATGAATTTTCCCTTTGGGCAATCTGTGAGCTGCCATCCCTTTATTTGGTATTTCTCAGAATTTAGAATTCTGCTAGGGCACTATTCGAATTCTCGATTAAAAAAATTTATTTTAATTTTTTTCTTTCAGGTCATTACATTAATGATCGGAGGAAATGATTTTTGTATAAATATGTGTTTTGAAAAC
Organism: Euborellia annulipes; assembly: GCA_023213315.1. NCBI lineage: Eukaryota > Metazoa > Arthropoda > Insecta > Dermaptera > Anisolabididae > Euborellia > Euborellia annulipes. The sequence continues at coordinate 1,310 of JAKCPI010004203.1, forward strand.
GAAGAAGTTCAGTTAAAAAATCATAAAGAGGAAATGTATCAAACACTATCTTATTTGCGGGATAATTTTCCTCGAACACTTGTTAACGTCGTACCACCACCAAGTAAGTACTGTTGGATTTAGAAACTGACAAAAAATTTTTCTTTTCTTTTTCCATGTGTCTACTTTTGATGAAATTGTTTATTATATATTTTAAGACTCTCCCCCGCCCCTTCTCCTTTCGTGGGAATATAAAAAAGTTAGACCTGTCTTTGAAACTTAGAATTTTCGCTCGTTTTTTAACACAACCAAATTTTTTATTTTGTGTCAGAGTTGTTATCTGACCTGATCTTTTTATTAATGTGAGTTCTCTAACGTTAGCTCAAGCTTTCCTTGCTTCCTCCTCTAAATTTTTCTTTTCTGCTATAATTTATCTATTTTTTACTTTTTTTTAAGAGTCGTTGCCTTAAGCCTCCTGCATTGAGAAATCTTATACCTGTACTTTTTTAAACATACTATTTATATTATTTACTGGCTACACAGCTCTGCTCTCTGGACTCCCTGTATGTTTTATTTTATGAATGATATGATTGTTTGTTTTTTTTTTTTCTTTTCATTTTATCATAAAAATGCAGATTCAATTCATACAATAAGATGTTTCGGATTAATATTATCTGACTCTTATATTGAAATTGTTAATGAAGATATACTTAATTATTTATAGTGAGAGATGGAAGGAATCTTATATTTGTGCTGTTAGAGCCTAGTTCATCTACTTAACACGAGAGGCGACACTGATCAATAACGCCTGAAAGCTATGCAACATCTTTACAAAAAAGATAATTTGTTTGCCTATTTAATAGGGATGAGTTTAGCGAAGAACTAAATTTGTAAAATTTCATTATTATTGTATTCGATGAGTGGTTTCAGAAATTAAAGCAAATAAAAAAGGGGATAGAGAAAAAAGCCTTTTCTCCTCTCTCAACGCTCAAATTTTATTGCAAATATTTCGATCCCGTACCAGTGGATATATGAACATTTAGAGAGGTTGCATTAAAATTCATAAAATATATCAGATAGGCATTAAAACGTGGTCTGAGCTTCTTCCTAGTGTATAGACCAGTGGTTCCCAACCGGTGTGCCGCGGCACCCAAGGATTCCGCGAGAATGCCTAAGGAGTGCCGCGAGATATTTAGGTACCGGTAATTAAAAATAGCCGTCTCATGGGACCATTTATTTCAATTGGATTGGCTACCAATCCAGGTGAAATAAATAGAGACGAGGTCAAAATGGCATTGGCTACCGAAAAAGACCTTAAATGAAATAAAAAAAAATTCTTAATATTCTACACACTCTCAGGAAGCAACTACACTGCGTAACCAATGTCTGAATCTCTCTATATTTTATGAATTTTGTACCAATTTGTAAATGTGATGTGGTTTGCATGAGTCTTAGGCCTACCAACTGCATGAAATGCCCGCGTATTATTAAGTTTGACACACCTGCTATATGTAAGAGTAATAAATATCGGGTGGTCAGATGAAATATAAAGGAACTAAAAGATATACACTAGATATAGAATAGCTAATAGATATAGGTTATATCTTATAATATAGGCAACATTTTTTCCTTTTGAACCACTAATTTGTTGAGAACAATAATTAAAAATAGCTAATTCATAAAAAAATAAACTAAAAACAAGGTTTTTTGACATGTATGATTTGATTGATGATTAATTTATTTCCTTAAGTTGTCTTATTGATCATTATTTTTTTATAAAAATAAAATTATTAACTCACCAAGTAGCCTAATTAGATGAATATTCGAATCGTAAAGATGATTTTGATGAGATTCAGCAACAGTCAGTCAACAGCAATATTCGGCGGATCTGAAGACAAGAAGTAGAGATAATATAAATATAATATTATATAATAAAACAGTGGGTTGGTTGGTTGTTTTCAATTGAATTAAACTAGTTGTAAGGACCGTCGACCAAAAAATAAATACTTTTGCGTATTATCCGTTTATTTGGTATCCAAATGGCTTAAATAAAATTATCGGACTGCCTGGGGTCCGAACCCGCGACGTTTGGTATAGAAGGTAGGCACGCTACCAACTACACCAAGCCCTGGGGCAAAACATATGTTGATTGTATGGAAGATGATTCCATATCACTGGGATCGAAATATTTACAAATAAACGGATAATACACAAAAGTATTTATTTTTTGGCCGACGGTCCTTATTGATCATCTTTAAGGCCATCTACAAACAATTAAACTAGTTGTATTGATGGAGTTGAAGACAAATTATTCAAAGGATAGCACGCTACTGTTTATAAATCATTTTTATTTTATTTTCATTGTTCTATCACAAAATTTTCTTCTCTTTCGAACATACAATGGCTTAATTTTTATAATAATAATCCAATTAAAAAAATGTTAAATTACAACATTCAAAATGGCTCTAAGCCCCTTTTTGTTGTTTATAATGCCTATTTTTTTCCGCACCAATAAATTTTTAAATAAATATAAAGTAGATTTTAATGGCAAAAAATTTGGCTTCTTTTTTTATTAAAAAGTTTTTGTTATAATAAATAAAAATAAATAGATAGCACTTGAATATAACCCTAATTTTGTTTTGTGTTTTTTTAACACAAAAAACAACGTAAAAAAATTATTATCTCACACAATAAATACTCGAAATAGAAATAAATGAATTGGAGGATATACAAAATATGTTAATTAACAATATATAATGGTAAGTATGTGTGCTTTTAATAACCCAAACGCTATTAATAACATCACTCTTTCAATTTATAGCTATCCCTTATATAAGCTATAAATATAAGTTTATATTTGTGACATTGTGGCAACAACTTACAATAAAAGGGCCTCCAGAGAGTAGAGACAATAATTTTCATGCTAAAAGAGATTCAATTATCTTTAGAAGAGGAGGCAGCCCGGCGGTGGTTATGCGATAATAAAATCTCAGCCAAAAACATCGGAGATGCAAAAAGGGGCGCCTCGCATTATTTTTGCCTAGCGTCGAGGTGAAATCAAAAAAATGCGCCTCGCTTTTCTGATTTATATAAAAGCGAGGAAATATTTTCACTTAAATAAAACCCCTACAGAATTTTATTTGTTTCATATATCCTCGCTTTTATATAAATCAGAAAAGCGAGGCGCATTTTTTTGATTTCACCTCGACGCAGGGGCGGCGCGTCCACTAGGCGAACTAGGCGGCCGCCTAGGGCGGCAACCTGAAGAGGGCGGCAAAATTGCAAAAAGAAAAAAAAAATTTGGTTCCGCAAACGGCACCCGAAAAAAAAATTAGGTTCCGCAGGCAGCAAATTTTGGTTTCGTGGGCGGCAAAAATTTAGTGTCTCTAAAAAAAGGTAAAAAAATTTTTCTGGCAGGAAAAATTTTGGTTCCGCGCAAAGAAAATGTTCCGCAGGCGGCAAATTTTGGTTCCGCGGGCGGCAAAAATTTAGTGTCTCTAAAAAAAAAAGTAAAAAAATTTTTTCGGGCGGGAAAAAATTTTGGTTCCACGCAAAGAGAAAATGTTCCGCGGGCGGCAAAAATTTTGTGTCTCTAAAAAAAGGTAAAAAAAATTTTTTAAGGAGGGGGCGGCAAATTAAATTTTTAAAGTTTTTTTTTTTTGGGGGGGGGCGCAAAAAAATATCTTGCCTAGGGCGGCAGAATAGCTTGCGCCGGCCCTGCCTCGACGCTAGGCAAAAATAATGCGAGGCGCCCCTTTTTTGCATCTCCGATGTTTTTGGCTGAGATTTCACTTCTTTTTGTGAAATATTACATGAAAATATTATTTATTAATTTTTGTTTATTAAATATTAAGTTATCCCATGAATAGATCTTTTAATATGCATTCCAAATAGTAAAAAATAAATACATCGTTTGGTATCCATTCGAAACGATAAACATAGGATTTCACCAAATTTTATAAAATTTTAGGTTTTTTATTTTTGTTATGTTGGTAGAATGTAAGTACATCGTTTGGTATCCATTCGAAACGATAAACATAGGATTTCACCAAATTTTATAAAATTTTAGGTTTTTTATTTTTGTTATGTTGGTAGAATGTAAATACTTCGTTTGGTATTCATTCGAAACGATAAACATAGGATTTCACCAAATTTTATAAAATTTTAGGTTTTTTATTTTTGTTATGTTGGTAGCACTCCTTCTTATCACGTTAATCTATTTCTATCTGAATGGATCTACCCTAAAAAATTTTTGTTCCATTAGGGATGAAAAATTACTAATATTAATAGATATGTTCCTAGATGACGTCATCAGGGAGCAAAATAGTTAGAATTGTCTTTTCGCCATGTTAAAGGACAAATTTGAAATTTTGAATACCTCTCAAAAAGTCACTTTTGATCCAAAATGAAATTTTATATCAAAGGTATCGGGCTTTTGATAGTATCTATTTGTATTTTAAATTTCATCCTAATCGGTCCAGCAGGGAAACCTGTAGCTTTGTCTAAAAATTTGAAAATTGAAGAAAAGAATGAAAAAAAAAAAAAAAAAAGAAAAAAAAAAAAAAAAAAAAAAAAAGGAAAAATAAGAGACTAACTTTTGACCTTCCGAAATCGGCAAAATCTCAACTTTGAGCCTCTGCCATTCTGTTTGGCACTGGAATTTTTTTTTGAATTCGTGCTCAAAATAATCCTTATTTATTCTAGTTTAATATAAAAAAAATTTGGCTCCGATATCTTAAAAACTTTTTGAGATATTCGCCCAGAAAGAGAAAAGTTTCTCAAAAAAATTTTTTCACGTCCCTATCTTTTATTAAGGATTTAAAATCATTCTTGATAATATAGTCTAGGGACGACTCGTCCATCTAAATGCAATGGGCCATTGGCATCTATTGGAATGTCAACTAAATGGTAGTATTAAGAGTTTCTTTGCTTTCTTTTGCTTTTCACATGCTCGGCGACGAGTCGCTCCCGCGACTCTTGATAAAAAATTAAAGCCGCTTAAAATTGATTAAATCTCGCAAATGAAAAATAATAAAAATTATTATATAAATAAATTTTTTATTTTTTTTCTTAAAGAGGTCTGAGATAGGAGTCTGATCAAGAGAAACACATAGAGAGACACCCCGGTATTTTAGGCCCATATACATAAAATTAAGAGATTTGCATTATTTATTGCCTGATACGAGTTGATTGAAAAATTGCGGCACTTAATTAAGAAAGGGCGGGCCCGAGCCACCTCGAGGGGAGTCCAGGGGGGGGCGAAGCGAAGGTGGGGTAAGTGGCTAGTCATATATTTCATTAGACGCCTTATACTATGCCCTATTAGTCGAGGAGGTGGGGGGGGGGGAGAAATAATCCTAACCCCCCCCCCCCATCAAAAATTTCTGGCTACGCCTATGCTCTCAGTGATGCATACTTCAAGAGGAGTCCCTCCTCAAACTAGGACATTAATTAATTAATCCGGGTGCAAATCACTCCCTAGCATAGAAGAGATTGGATAAAAGGAACTAGAACTAAGGATTAGTTCATTAGGAATGGGCGCAAGAGGAGGAGTAAGAGATAGGAAATAATATATCTACACGGGGTTTGAGGTGTTTGTTTTCGTGCACGAAAGCACGGTGGGAATTTCAATGTAATAATCAGAGCCGGAATTTTTTTATTTATCGAAAAATAATATTTTTATCAGGAATTTGCTCAGGGGTCCACTACTTCTGGGTACGTGGATGGTGACCACGAGCTTCCCGAGCTGAAACTGGCAGTCCTTCTGTTCTTTACATGAATGACTGTCCTGTCAGTCCCTTCCTTCTATATTTTCAACATGCGTCAGACCGTATGTCGGGCCGGTCTGTTTTATTTCTTCCGGTCACAAAAAAACTCAATCCACCGACTTCTTTTTATGTAGATCCCCCCCCCCCCCCCCCGGTAGATCATTTTATTTCTAGAGGAATGGGCAGAGAGCTCTTGTCATTAGAGCAGGGCCGGATCTAGGGGGGGCAGTGGGTGCACGTGCCCCGGGCGGCAGATATCAGGGGGCGGCAAATTTTGCGTCTCTAAAAAAAGGTAAAATATTTTTTCGGACGGGAAAATTTGGTTCCGCGGAAAAAAAAATTTTTGCAGAAAAATTTTTGAGATCAGGGAAAATTTTAAGGAGGGGGCGGCAAATTAAATTTTGACCCCCCTAAAAAATCTCTTAGTTCCGGCCCTGCATTAGAGCATGGATCGTTTATTAACTCGGTCTCTTTTTGTGTTAAGAGAAATTTGATATCGCTGATTGGGAGACAAAAGTTGCATGCAAATGACAAAAACAAGCAAACATGGACGCTTGCCAGCTTCTCTCACCTTTTGTTTTATTTTATTATATAATAATTAATAGGTCCTTAGAGACGGTAATGACAGAAAAATCAACAAAATTTCATAATGTAAACAATAGAAAAAATCGTATAAATGTCCCTTTTTAGAAAGAATGAGACAAAAGAATGAGAAAGAATAAATAAAAGTCACATAGAAATATTATCAGGATATGGGCAAATTGGGTTATTTTATTAATATAAGTTAGAAAATGAATGAAAAGTCTAAAAATGACTAAAGTATCAACAGGTTGTTCTTACTTTCTTAGAATAGAAAGATTACAAAACAAAAAAAAAAAAAATTGCTTTTTAGTTAAAATACGAATCTATAAACTGCTTAAAATATGAAATGAAAAGTTCGTCTCGACGTTTTGGTAGCTATACGCCTACATCTTCAGGAAATCAAAATGGAATTTCATTTATACTAACAGGGGGAATGCATAGCCTTCATGTCACCGATTTGAACGAAAATTTTTGTATGTGTAGAAAAAACAAATTCTGTTAAAGCGAGAGAACGCACTTCTCAACTGTCGCGGCTAAAAAAAAAAAATGTTAAAGAGTTTGCCAGCATGTCTTAAGCCGTTGCTAACAAAAGCTGCGATAGGTAGATCGGTAGCGTTCATTCTGTGTAAATACAGGTGGGAACCTTTCATCCAATAAATAAATAAAAATAATAAATATATATATTAGGGGTATGACTTTTCGACTTTTTTTTAAGATTTCCTGTATCACGACTTAATGAACTTTTGTGTCAATGTATTTTTTTTATAATGATTTACAAAAGTTAATCAAAATCACCAACTTTGAGTCTTTGTTAAGGACACTTCCCGATGGGCTAGAGGTGTGAAATTTGATATTTAAGGTCATTTTTGATGACGCAAATTGTGAGTCGGGTTTTACCAAAATTGACCAAACTAATGTGGTACTTTATTTCACGCATCCTGCCTTCTTTTTTTTAATACTCTATAATAAAAAAAAGTAAAAAGACTAAAAAGTTTAAAATAAAAATATAATAAAAAAAAACTTTAAAAAAAAAAATGCTTTTATTTAAATTGAACTAAAAAGAGAGAAATAATTTAATTGTTCTTGTTAAAATAATTGTTGAATATTTATGACTTAAAATAAAAGCGTGGGGCACTTCGAAGGGATTCCGAGGCTCTAAGTATATACAATTCCTTAAGCTATCAATGTGCGCCCCACGCTTTTATTTTAAGTCATAAATATTCAACAATTATTTTAACAAGAACAATTAAATTATTTCTCCCTTTTTAGTTCAATTTAAATAAAAGTATTTTTTTTAAGTTTTTAAAGTGAAACTTTATTTTGATCGATACAAATTTTTTCGTTTCTCTATCAGCATGTCGCGTAACAAGCCGTGACGTCAAAGGCCGTTACGCTACAAGTTATGACGTCACAAGCCATGACGACAAAAATGGGAAAGTTGAAATTTAATATATATGACGAATTATAAAAAAATAATTGTGAGATTTAATTTTTCAATTTTTAAATTGATAAAATATAATTTTTAAAATAATTTAAAATGAATCAAATCCTAAATAAATATTTTTCTCAGTTTTTAACATACGCCTATTGATTTCCCATTTTCCAATTATTAAATTAAGGTTAGAAACGCGATTTTAATACCTTTAATTGAATAATTTTCTCAAAAATGGTCGAGTTGGCGTGGAATGCCACATATATATTCTATACCTTTTCAAGTTCAAATTGGGACGAAACAAAATCAAATTGGGAATAAACAAAGTCAAATTTGGACCAAACAATATCAAATTGGGATTAAACAAAATCAAAATGAGACCAAACAAAATCAAATTGGGACCAAACAAAATCAAATTGGGAATAAACAAAGTCAAATTTGGACCAAACAATATCAAATTGGGATTAAACAAAATCAAAATGAGACCAAACAAAATCAAATTGGGACCAAACAAAATCAAATTGGGAATAAACAAAGTCAAATTGGGATTAAACAAAATCAAATTGAGAATTTACAATTTTAAATTTAAAGTTGAAAAATATCTTAAATAAAAATGAAAATTAAATAATTTTTGAGATATAAATTTTTAAATAAAATATTAATATTCAACGATACCTCAATTCGGATTTTTTTTAACACTTTTTTCACATTCATACACACATACACACAGTCTTTTCGGCAACTCAGGCCATTTAAGACATTGACGATAACCGTTAGTACATCACGGCCCGAGGGCTCGATTCGGACTTGATAGACATAAATATATATTTATTTAACAAATTTGTGAGTATATATATTTGTTAATGGGTCAAACGTCCCATGACCCCCGGAGACTTGCATATATAGGGGATGTGAGAAATTTTTGGTCTTTATCGAGGGCCAGATGGCCTGGTGCAAAGCACACCGACGCCTCGGAAATGCTGGAGATCCTGGGTTTGATTCCCAGGGGTTTGGTCCACCAGCAAATAAACATTCTCAGAGATTTGTTAAATAAAAAAAAAATGGAAATAAAAACAAAATTAAAGTAAATATTAAAAATTATTATTAATTATTATTTTTATTTATATATATATATATATATAGCCGGAACGACTGCCTTTGGCGGGTTTAGCGCATGGCCAGGTGTTGGGAGATTTTTTATTTTTTAATAAAAAAAAAAACTTTTTTCTCATTCACACAGTCTTTTCGGTAACTTAGGCCATATAAGACTTTATACGATAACCGTTATTATGAATAATATATATTTTGGGGTCCAGCATTCCTATTTAAGCGAGAGGAAATTAATAAGGTGAAGGGTTGAAAGAAAAAGACTTAATTTTCTTGGAGAAAATTTGGGGGAAAAATTAACAATTTTTTACAACAATAATACTAAAGTAAATAAACATACGTATATTCTCTTTGAATGTTCAATGAGATAGCAAAGAACACACAACACCAGGGACTCTTAAAAACCCGGTTATTCCTCTTAAAAATTAATTATATCATATATATATATATTATATAATAATTATTTAGATTATATTATTAAATTACAACACAAAATAAATAAATGTATATTGGAGATAATGAGCCTTGCCATTCTTCATTCGAAGAATATTTCCTCGCCGAAGAGAAACAAAGCAAGGTCTTTTTCAACTTTAAATTAAATTTAAAGGGGGGGGAAGGCTGCCAAGGGAGTTAAGCAATGCTAAGAGCACCTCTTAATCTTGGATGGGTTGCCCCGAGAAACAAGCTGGTTAAACGCCCCTGATTTCCGAAAAGGGTAATTAAAAATAAATGTAAAAATGTTAATTCCCATTTTGATTTTGTTTAGTCCAATTTGAAATTGTTTATTCTCAATTTGATTTTGTTTATTCCCAATTTGATTTTGTTTCGTCCCAATTTGAACTTGAAAAGGTATAGTAAACAAATACAGTCACACCCCTCAACCCTCGCACTTGCTCTATCTTCATTTTATTTTTCAAAAAAAAAAAAAAAAAAAAATAAATAAATCGTTACAATTTTTTGGTCTGTTAAATTTTATTAGAAAAAAGAAAAAAAATGATAAACAGAATCATGAAATTAATAAAAATGGATGGATTTTTTCTTTTCTGGTTGAATAGAGTTATCATCAAAGATGTTTGCGCTCCCTTGCGGATCATTTAGGGGCGGAGGGGGGGGGGAACGTGAATGTCTTTCGGAAATAAAATTTCTTTTTTTTTTTTCTGTGTGTGTGCTAGTACACAAACCACACACAACTCACTCTCTCTCTCTCTCTCTCTATAAAATGATATAGTTTGTCTGTTCTGTTTATAACACAAAGACACAACAAAACTAGTGGAGGGAATTTCTTTTCTTTTTACTTTCTCTTATCTATGCGATCATGTCAAAGAGATTTTGCTGAATAGACACGTACAAATATCTCTGTATGTGTAAATTTTTCAATGCTGTTTTTTTTTTTTTAATGAATTAAATTCATAAGAGATTATTGGGACATCGAGCTATAATTTGTTTAATGACTTATTAAAAAATTATCGTAATTAATTTTTTTGTTGTCAAGCAAATACAAAAAAATCTGATGTGACTGGTCGCACAGCACACAACTTTCTCTTACCTTCGGTAAACGAAAGTTCTGTTCTGTGCTTGTCACACCGGATTTTTTGTGTC
>JAKCPI010004206.1:0-17721 GCA_023213315.1 Euborellia annulipes
TTCATAAAGACTATTAAATTATATATTCCTGGTTGATTCAGTCAGTCCTTAGAAAAAAAAAAAAAATATAGGCCTACCTATTATTATTAAATAATTTTTCTTTCAGAACCAAAGGACCTGTATTATAAAGATGTATGATGTGGACAGATATTTACATATATTTAGTAAAAACACAGAGGAATATTCTGACTAGGTAGGTAAGTTAGAATTATTTATGAAAATTTTATTAGCTGCCTTATTTTGTATTAGTTAAATCTTTGTAAAAGTATGTGGAATAATTTGAGAACAGAAAAAAATAAAATTTAAAATTATGCTCCGGTTCCAAAGCGGTTAGTTAGAATAAGTAAAAAGGATAGGTAGGTAGGGCCCAAGGGGAATGGATACAAGGAGGGGGGTAAAGGGGGGTAATTACCCCCCCCGAGATTCGAAAAATACCTTTTTTTCGTAAAAAAATTTATTTTTAATGTAAAATTTTTAAAATTAATACTTAAAAATTTGATGTGTATTTATGTTCTGGCCCAAACAATTACAGAATGCGCTTTTAAATTGCCGAAATTAAAAAAAAATAGTGTGCTGTGCGACGAGTCACACCAGATTACCCCCCCCCGAGAAACACCTCTGGATCCGCCCTTGGTAGGGCCTAGACAATTTAGAATTGAGTAAACTCACCATGGAGAGCTTTGAGATAGGCTTTTCCAGCGTTGATAAGTTGCCTTGCGCCAGGATTGAATTTGTCCAGAATATTCTGAAACAAAAAAAAAGACAATATATTATTGTTAAAGAAAAGATTTATATTTTAAAAACACATTCGATTTAAAATTTATTAACTGAACCAATAAATTCAATCTTTTATCGGTTCCAAGATGTTGAGTGATTTACTATAGCTACAGTTAAGAGCTGAAGTGTAAAAACAATAGAATTCAAATATTTTTTTGTTTTATTAAGAATTCTTGCTGAGTTTCTTTTCCCGCAATACCAATTAATATTACTATGCAAATATACATATACGTAAATGTATCCATTTATACTCGTATCATAAAATAGATTTTTTCGAAATAGTAAAATATTTAATTAAATCCTATTTTATTTATATCCAATCTCATAAAAAAAAAAATATCCGAGAAGTGAAATAGCGAAAGATGAAATAAAAAAGTGAAAAAAATTAAAATTTGTTTATGAGATTTATAAATATTTAATCTACAAATCAAAAAAGTTTTTATTAGATATTTAAGTTCAATATCAGAAAGTCGCGAAGTCCAAATTTAATGTGACATTTTTAATTCTTTTAAATTTTTTGGGGTTTTAAAGAAATATTTGAGCCCGAGGGCTTGGCAACAGCCACCAAGATCGTTGTAATGAACATGCCAAGGGCGGCGGAAAAAACACTCTGTGGAAAGTCACCAGGTTGCCGTAAATAATTTAATTATGTTATATATTCAATAAACCTAGATGGCCTCAGAAGTTGAGAGAAAAAAAAAAAAAAGAAATATTTGGAAAGTCTCGAAGATCTAAACAATTTACTTTTAAAATAATGCCTGTTTTGTAATATCATGAAGTAGTTTGGTGTACATTAAGTCAATGAATAACTCACCTATAAATATAATACATGCCCTTATAACAACTTGGGGACATATACAATTTGCAACACTGATGATGGGAAAATAAAGTTTTCCCGAAACGTCTTGGTATTTATCGAAAATCGGAGGCTTTAAATTTTTGGCTGCTTCTGCCCCCTTCCTATCATCATTTCTATATATAAAACGCTAGCCACTGAATTCGTGTGTGTAGTGTGTATGTGCCTGTCAGGGCGCTGATTGGCCAGAGTAAAAAAGAAGTGGAGCTAGAGAGGGAAATTTAAAACTTTCCCCTTAGGCGAGCAATTGCAAAATTTCCAAAAAGTGAGCAAGAATAAATTTGAGTAAGGGGGTCCAGGGGGCTTTACCACTTGTTATAAACAGTCAAGTACTTCATTGGTCTATACAATGTATATAATCTATGAAGTAATGTTTAATTTAAAAACAATCAATATTTATTAATTCAAACAGTAATAAAAAGTAGCCATAGCCGGGAGTTGTACCACATATCTAGGCTAGTTGTACTAACCTTTTCTACGTTTTCATCTCGAAAGACCTAAACAACGGTCAAAGAGTGACGTTTTCTGGATTATAAGAGAGATATGAACACACGATCAGTGAATGCAAATGCCATCCATCTGTTTCCTTGTTTTATTTAATGCATTGTTGCGGGTTGCCTGGATGAGCAGGCGTTCTTGATTATTTGAACAAATAAAACGCCGTGAATACGTAATGGTATTTTATTTAAGGGAAATTTTATATGAAACAATTACAAAACTCAGTGGTGCAATCAGGGGGTGGGAGGTTTCAGGAGAGAAAAATAAATTTAAATAATAAATCTTAAAAAGCGAAAAAGAATTTTAAATACATTTTTAAGATTGCCGAATTATTATTTTTTGAAAACCTACTAAGGATGATATTGTAAAAATATTTAAATTGGATTTGCACAAGCAATTATGATTTGGATTGAATTGCGGAAGTATTTTGTTGTGATGAACTATCAACACCCAAGTTCATCACAACAAAATACAGCCGCAATTCAATCCAAATTGTAAAAATAATTTGGAAAAATGAGGGATATCTAACAAACTATAATTTACAAGTACAGTAGTCTTGCTAATCCGGCCTAAACGGGGCCATGCCGTATTCTGAAAGTTTGATTATCCGAAGCATTTAATATAATGCAAAATTTAATATTTATCTCTTGAAAAAGTCAGTAATGTCACTTTTTTTTTTTTAATTATCCCTTTTTTTTTTGCTGCAATATCCCGAAGAGGTGGCTTTTTCAACCAGTAGGCCTATGCCGGAGTATATAAGTCCAGATTAGCAAGACTCTACAGTATCAGATTTCCTTCAAAAAAATATATAGGGCTTATATTCATGAATATACATTAAAGCAAGTCTCTTTAATCGTTCTTTGCCAGTGCCTTAAACATTAACATATTGTCACTGGCTGTGTAAACATTATTGCTAGCAAATCATGTATCAATGGAAACATAGCTATCGAATCAAAGAGTTTATATAATACAAGTCAGTGAAGCATCCAAGGGGGGTTTAGGGTTTTAACCCCCCTCCAGGGGAGAAAAGAAATTCAATTGCTATATATTATTTATTTATAATACAAAGAGTAAAAAAAAAGTAAAAAATTAAAAAAGTACCCCCCCCCCCCCAGGAGCAAATTCTGGTTGAGCCACTACAAAAGGAAGAATCCTCATTGAAAAGTGAGGGATGCCCTTTTATAATAGAAGAATCCTCAAAGCAAAGATTTATCTTGACGTGTTTCTGAAAGGTTTTGAATTCTACGCATTTCATAATCAAACATTGTTGCATAAAAAAAAAAAAAAAAATATTTGTGCTATTTTGTGAATAAAAAAACCAACCATTAGATGATCTTGCAAGATTAAAAAATTAATAGCAATTCATTCAAATAAAATTTAATTATTTTTATTTGTCAACTCGCAAGAATTTGCCAAAGTGAATGTTCTTCTAGCAGATAGATTTTTTTTTAACCTGAGGCGTTTTGATTTTTCAAGGTTTCTTTTGCATGGAAAATTATTGTTTGGAATTGGGAGTTTAAGCATTTGTATAACCTTTATGTATAAAATTTCCCAATAAAGTGTTTGAGTGTTTATAATAATAATAATAAAAAAAAAAGAATAAAACAGGATATAAAAAATATAATTTCAAAAGTGGTAAGAAAAAATTTATAGGTGATTGCAGGTGTGTTTATACTTATAAAAAGAATTTCAATATTTTTCCAATTCAATTGAATCTATATTTATGTTCTTTCGTAGATTTTGCTAGGCTATTGACATAAATATTATATTCTTAAATGTCAAGCGAATAAATAGAAAAGTATAAGAAAACGAAGAAAGAAGTTTTGGAAAGAGAATAAATAAAAAAAAGGAAAAAAGAATAAAAATGAAATTTTATCAATAGTTGGCCAACAATTTTAAATTAGAATGGTTATCAAAGGACAAAAAATTGTCGCAGAAGAAAAAATGGCAAACAATTCAAAGTGTTATTTCTTTTAGTTAGGAATTTTTATTTCTGGTGGAAACAAACTCTTTTCTAATGTTCACTTAACCGTGAAATAAAAGTATTAGTGTAATGAACCTTGATTAAAATAACTAGGATAGAAATTTAGTGGTTTTTTAGTCAACCTTGGGTTTCAATAGCTTTATTCAATCAGAGAGTTATTTGTATATTAGTAGTGGAAATTTTATTAGTAAAAAGTGTGTAATAAATCTAAAGATATATTGAGAAATGCAAACCACACTAGAGTAGCTCTGAAATTGTCCTATGCTAAGTTTTTTGATACAGTAAAACCCATAAGATTTAAACTTTTGAGCGTTGGTTCTCGTTGAAACATTTTGTAAATTAAAATTATATATACAAATTAAACACTAGGTTATTTGTTTCAAAGGTTTTATTAATTAAAAAATTAACACTTGATACGTATTTCAACAATTCCTTGTCATCATCAGAATCATCAGTATGTAATCACTTCTGATGATGACAAGGAATTGTCGAAATAAGTATCAAGTGTTAATTTTTTAATTAATAAAACCTTTGAAACAAATAACCTAGTGTTTAATTTGTATATTTAATTTTAATTAACAGTAAAACCCCTTTTATCCGGTCCTATCCCATTAGTATTATAAATTACATATATTTATCATAGATTATTTTTATTATTACATATATTATATATAAATTACTTTTTTTATGTGGTGCAGCATTGTGCACTATGTTCGTTCAGATGGTGAAGAGGGAGGGGAAAGAGTTTCTGAGTTTGT
Source organism: Euborellia annulipes (assembly GCA_023213315.1). Lineage (NCBI taxonomy): Eukaryota > Metazoa > Arthropoda > Insecta > Dermaptera > Anisolabididae > Euborellia > Euborellia annulipes. Next base: position 4,874 of record JAKCPI010004206.1, read on the forward strand.
TTACTCGCTTGCTTCCCAGTCAATTTTTTCTACTATACCCGAGTCGAAATCGAACGCCTGGTTTGAACCTTTTTTCCCCTATTCCCTCTTTTTTTTTGGGGGGATGTTTTTTTTACAATTTTGTGAAAGCCCCCTCATTCTTCCCCGAGAATTAGAAGATTCACAACCCATTTTAGGTTGAAACCCAACCCCCGGTTTTAACCTTTAGTCCTCTATTCCTTTTTTATTTTATAGGATTAAAATTTGGTTAAAGCCTACTAAACCTACCAGAGAATTTTAAAAATTCCAACCCAATTTTAAATTAAAATTGAAAACCTTGGGTTTGCGGCCTCCAAATCTCTCCAGAAAAATAAGAGGCTCCAAACAATTTTTGTGAAAATCAAACGACTCCCTTGCTTCTCCCTCCCCACCCTCCAGGAAAAGTTAGGGGGTACCACCCCTTTCTCGCCCCCCCCGCTTTCCCCTTGTTGTGTTCTCTATTGGGCAAGAAAGGCCTCCCCCCTCGCCCCGGGACTTGCCGGGTTCAAGATTTGTACCCTCCTTCCCTTTCTATTTTAAAAAAAGTGAGAACACTGCGCCCCCCCCTCCATAGATAAAAAACCTCCATTCTTTTTTTTTTTTTTTTCTTCTTAATTTTGATTAATTATTGTTAAAAAAAAAGAAAAAATTAATTTTTTTTATTAATTTTTTTTTTAATTATTTTTTTTATTATTAATAATTTTTTTTTTTTTAATAAGGAACCATATTAAAAAAACAAGAAACAACATAATTATAATATTACTTATTATTTATATTTTTATTTTTATTATATATATATAATCTTATATTCTATTTAAATTTTTCATTATTATTAATATAAATTTTTCTTTAAAAAACACATTAGGCTTAAAAAACCAATTTTATTTTTATTAAACAATCCCAACAACTTTGGACATTCATGTCATTTTGAAAGATAAGAAGAAAAATTAAAAAAAATTATAAATTTAAAAAATTATTTTATAAATTTTTCCATTTCTTCATAAAAAAAAAAAAATTTTTCTCCAAAAAAAAGAATATTTTCCCCCACTTCATACATAATGGAAATGAAAAAAAATAAAATTTATATTAAAAATTAAAACAATTTTTTTTAAAAATAAAATCTTTTTTACAACCCCATTTTTTTTTCAACAAAATTACAAAAAATAAATCCCAAAAAATTTGAAATTCTAAAAAAAAACCATTTAAATTTTTTAAAATTTTTTAAATAAAATATATTTTTATTTTCAAATTAAAAAAATTTAATTTTAAAACAAAAAATATTTTATTTAAAAATTAATTTTATTTTTCCTTATTTATAAAAATTTTAGTGGAGCAAAAAAAAGAGAAAAAAAAGAAAAATCCAACAAAACAACAACAGACAAACCCGCCCACAAAACCTTTTTTTTTCTTCAGAAAACCACACAACGAATTTTTCCAAAAAATCCACAACATTTTTTTTATATAAAACAACAATTTTATTCTTTATATATATATATATTTACATATATAGAGAAAAAAGAAATTAAAATGAGGAAAAAGGGGGAGCATAAATTTGTAAAAATTAAAAAAAATAAAATTGATTTTTTGTTTTAAAATATATAACGTTTTTAATATGGTATTTTTTTCTTTGGGGAGGAGTTATTATAAATTTTTCTTCTAAATTTAAGAAAAAAAAAATATAATAGATATATTTTTCAAAAAAAACAAACAAAAAAATTTTTTTTTCTAATTAACAAAACAAAAAATATTTTTCCTTATTTTTAAAATTTTTTAAAAAATTTTTTTCACATTATATATAAGTATAAAAAAAAATTTTACAATAAAATTTTAATGCCTAAAGTAGAATTAGAAAATTAATTTTTAAATATCCTTATAAGAGATTTAATTAGTTTAAAATTGTCATAAGAAGACATGTTCAAATTATAAAATAATAACAAATTAACATAATAAAACATAATTTAAACTTACAAAACTATTTTTTTTTCATATAAATCAAACTATAAAAACATTATATGATTTTGTTTATTTAAACTAGAAAAAAGATAGATATTGAGGTATATTCTTGAGATCTCTTAAACAAAAATGACCGAGTTAGGAAAACGAAAACGTGAAATGAAAATAAATGAACATCAATTTTTCACCGAAACCTCGAATAAACCGGCCAGGCCGGTTAAGAGATTTTAAATTCGGTAAACGATCTTCTTCTTCTTTCAATTAATGGCCTTGGAGACTGGTCCATTTAGCCAGCATCTAGGTGTCAATTCGGTAAATAAAACAACTGAAATTCACATGCTTGCTTTTCTTGTTAGAATCTCTGTCTAAAATTTGTCTAAATATATGAGAAATTTTAGATTTTTCACATCAAATGAAATGAATTTTCCATGAACCTTTTTCATATGAAATTTAGTTTATTTCACACTAAATTTGGATTCCAAATACTAAATTCTGTTTGGATATATATGGCCTTATATACAATGCGTTTCAAAATAAAATACATTGATAATGAACTTTTATTTTCTCTTAAAATATTATTAGAAGAAGCGCACATAAAATTCAAAAATGTTAAAGAAAAAATTTGATTATTTCAGTTTTCATATATTGTTCTGTACTAATTCTATAAAGACAAAAAAAAGAGTTTAAAAACGCAGAAGTGTCAACTCATATTCTTGGAAGTATCAACATTGTTTTTATAGGTAGATTAGGTCAATTCTTCAATGCAGTTTCTCAGCGTGTGTCGTGAAAGATCCTCAAATCAATTGGCTAAATAACAAATTTATAGGATAGTTCCAAATTAACAAAAATCCTGATTGAGCCTAACTCAACTGAAGACCAAGAATATAGAGAAATAGAAATTTAAGAATAAAATTTGATTAAACTAATATAGGCCTACCTAGTATTTTGAAGAAATATTTCCTCTGAAGTTCCAAACAAATTTTATCTTCTTTCTATATTTCACATAACAAGAAGTTTTTTTTTTCAGCATCAGGGGCCATTTAGATCATGCTCCTATTTTTCTAAATTTGTTGGAAACAATTTTATCAGGGAAACCTCTGACACCTAGTAAAAAATCTCTCTTTCGGACTAAGAAAAAAATAACGTTAAAATAACGTTAAACTCCAGTCTGTAATTATCGAATTAATTAACAAATTCGTTGATAATTTGAGAATACTTTCTTTCTGTAGAAAAAAAAAAAAATACATGTAATTGGATAATCAATAAAAAAACTTTCCTTCTAATAAAGTAAACTAAATTATAGACAGTTCCAATTCGAAAATGGGAATCTCGATAAGTAAGCCATCTCTTATTTCCTCTCTCCCTCCCTCGTCTGCATCTTCATCTGCTCCAGATACTAACTTCATATCTCGTGATCCTATAAGGCACAGCCAGCCGGAAACTGGATGGACCGGTCCAGAAACAAACCGGATACCGACATGTTTATTGTTCCTTTTTTTATGAGCTTATTAAAAAAAACCGTAAATGAAGAAAAGGCAATCGAGGGGGGGGGGGTATTAACACCTCCGATGCATACTGGAGAGCGAAATTTAATATCAAATCAAAATTGAATTTTATTTTTAAAATATAAAAAATAACCTCATATGAAAATGTAGGTCAATGCAAATTAAAGAAGAATTTAATGGGAATTATATAAAAAATTATAACCATGAATTCAGAAAATTTAAAACAAAAAGTGGATAAATGATGAAGCAATTATTTATTCCTATTAAGATTGAGATAAATCAAAAGCAAGGTTAAGTAAATGCAGTGGCGTCATTTGGGGGGGGGGCAGGGGGGCATTTGCCCCCCCAAGGGCTCTGATTTTTATAAAATTTTATATTATTCTAAATAAAATGCTCCAAAATACATCTACGAGTATACAAACTGTACAAAATTAAACAATTAATTAAATTAAATATGTTTTGGCTAAATTTGAGTACCCATTTGTAAGTAAATTTTAAGAAAAAAAAAATGTTTGCCCCCCAAGAAAAAAATTTGCCCCCCCAAGAAAAAGTTGAAATGACGCCACTGAGTAAATGTAATTAGGCGACAAAAAATTGGAAAAATCTGGTGTGATGGTCGCACCGGATTTTGTGTCGACATATATCTAGTTTCCGCCGATATACTAGAATTCAAGATATAAAATTTATAAACGGGGGAAATATATAAATTTTGTTACCATGGCAACCATTTCTCTTATCTTTGATATGAAGTACAAGAGTAAAGTGGCCTTTAGAAGATTTCAATGGCAAAATGAGAATATACATTTTAAAGAGCATCTAAAAAATAATTGATTTTTGAATTTTAATCAAAACCGGAGCGGATTTTGAGAAAATCGAAAAAAAAAACTGAAAAAGTACATTAGTAAAGTACTAGCTTTCTTTGGCCGATTTTGTTCAAAAACTTCGTGTCAAGTCCCAGGAGGGTGCCTAAATTAAATATAAAATTTAAACCTCCTAGCTCTTTTCGTTCTTGAGATATTTCGTTCACAGACAGACAGACAGCCCATGTCATGAAGACCACTTTTTCGGACTCAGGGAACCTCAAAACGTGTATATCCATCAAAATCTCGACATCGAATTTTTGACATGAAACAAATACTTTCCCTCTATATATATTAACATATACATATAGGCAAGAGAAAGTAAAAAAAATTATTCATCGGTTCCCCCTTTAAGTAAAAAAAAAAAGAGTTCACAATGAGTAGTAAGAATCAGGAGGGAAAAAGAGTACTGTGAAATTCAATAGGAAGAGCTGGAGAGAGAAAATAAGTAACCTTCAAGGACGTCTCCTATCAAAAAAGATCTTGGAAAATTTTAAATAGGTAGAATTAGGGCTGGACGGTAAACCGGTTTACCGGTAAAAACCGGTAAAAATTTTTTACCGAAAACGCGGTAACGAACCTCTAATTCGATAAAAACCGGTTTTTTTTTCGAAAGTCGGTAAAAACCTATTTTTTCGGGCGGTAAAAAATTTTGGTTCCGCGGGAAAAAAAAATGTTTCGGCAAAAAATTGGCTCTCTAAAAAAAAGGTAAAATATTTTTTCGCCCTGGGAAAAAATTTTGGTCCCGCGGGGGGGGGGGGGAATGTTTCGGCAAAAAATTGGCATTCCGCGGGAAAAAAAATGTTTCGGCAAAAATTGGCTCTCTAAAAAAAAGGTAAAATATTTTTCCGGCCGGGGAAAAATTTTGGTTCCGGCAAAAAAAAAATGTTCCGCGGCGGCAAACTTTGGGTCCGCGGGCGGTAAAAAATTTTTACCGACTTTCGAGAAAAACCGGTTTTTTTTCATTATCGAGGTCGGTAATGAAAATCCATTACCGTCCAGCCCTAGGTAGAATATAGTAATGTCAAATTAAATAGATTAACCCTTGTCTTCTTTTATTTTTACTATTATATTAATGTCCATCAATAACGAATTATTGATATATTTTAATAATTATGTATTGAACTTTTTTATCAACTTATTATATATTTTTATATTTAATTGGCAATCCCTTATTTTGATCTCGATTTCCTCGTTGCAGTAAGCTGACGCTTTGGCTAACAGTCAGGGAGCTCCCCTTATTTATTTTATATAATATATTATGCCAAAGGGATTGAAATCTTCTTATATTTATTGATTTTCTGGATAAATATTTTATCAAAGAAAGTTTTATTTAATTAAAAACAAAATTAATGTATTGAGAGAATAAATTCATTAAACGTCAATTGCAGATCCTCTTCTTTCGATATTCATCTTTTTATTTTCCTTGATTTAAGAGCAAGTAGGAGGGTGGCCTCTAAATTTGTATCTCAAATAACTTTAAATTGTCCTCGGGGCTTGGTGTAGAGGTTAGCGCGCTAACATCGTATACCAAAAGTCGCGGTTTCGGACTCCAGGCAATTTAGAAAAAATCTTATTAATTTTTTATCAATTTGGGCAACTCGAGTAATTTTCTTGGATTCTGATATCTATAACGTTCTCTCAAAATTTAATTTCCAACGCGAAGTTGATCAAAAGAGCGTGTCAGGCAAACAGACGGACACTCTGCAATTATATATACTGGATTAAATAAATTAAGAAGTCTTTAGTGTAGTCCGGTAATATCATGATTACTATATATAAAGTGCTAGCCACTGACTTCGTGTGTGCATGTGCCTGTTTACTGGCTGATTGGCCAGTCACAGGAAGTGGAGTCAGAGAGAAATTTAAAACAAAAATTTTGCAATTGCTCGCCGAAGGTTGGTTTATCCTCGGACAATTTTCTTAAAATGGAGTTGAGATGTTTTTTCAAAAAATAAAAAATAAATAAAATCTTTTTATTTTTTTATATCCAGAGCATTTTTGGCTTACAAGTATGCGCATATTCACTTGTTTCGGCAATGAAATGCCGTCTTCAGAGTTAGTTTTAACTAAAAAAATTGAAATATAAATTAGTGAAGAGGTAAAGATATCATTTTCTGTACTTATATATATACAATATATTATTGCTCTTAGTGTTGGTTATATTACTAATTTGTATTTTATTTTTTATATTAAATAGTTAAAACTGGCTCTGAAGACGGCATTTCATTGCCGAAACAAGTGCATACTTGTTAGCTAAAAAATGCTCTGGAAATAAAAAAAATATTTTATTTATTCATCTTAATTCCATCTTAAGAAAATTGTCCGAGGATAGACCTACCTAATATATTATTTATATAAATTAAAAAATAAAAATAATTTTTTTGTTAAGAGACAAATAATCCATTGACAGACGTGAGAGTCTATAACAAGTATTCTGATTGGCTAGAGCAGGAACGAACTTAATGCCATCTCTTAGAATTAATAAGCGAACAGCTTCCTCTTAGCTATCTCATTAAACATAAAAGACTAACAATTATATTTTTATATGGAACAATCAATTCTTGACACTTTATCTGTTTTGTTTATAATATTATTCACATATTTTAAGTTCTCTATATGTTTGCACATTTCGTTTTCTCTTGGCTTAGCATTATGTATTTCAAGCCTCTTACTAAAGGCTAAAAGGGCAAATGGATCTTGCAAATAAACTTCTTTAATAAAATTTAAGGTTTAAAAGGAAGGAGAAAAAAAAGAAGAAAATGAATCAATTATTCCCGAAAGGGAGAGAGAGAGATCCTTTAAAAAATAAAATAAAACCAAATGTGGTTGGCCATCTTGGATCAATGTGAGAGCAAAAACGAAAAGAGACAAACCTCTTGAAGATTGAATGTTATGTGTATCGATATAAACAACATGATATTTAAAATCATTTCGAGGGGTTGGTTATAGGACCGAATCTCAAAAAAAAAAAAAAGGTCAAGAGGGGATGGTTATCAGTGATTTCGAGCGATTTTTGGCGAGTCATGACGTTCAGGAACAGGAGAGCGCAAAGAGTGGGAGAAACAGCAGCGTCTAGTCATGATGGATTGGTTGGAGGAGATGGGGAAGTGGTTTGCCGTTGCCACCCTCAGCAACCAACCAAGCCAGATAAATTAGCCCAGTACATGGATCAAACAAATAAGCCCCCAAAAGCCTTGTGTCAGAGATAAGCCTCGTCGGAGTCGTTCCATGGACATCAACCAATGAACGAACGACATGCGCCGCGAAACTATTTTTTTTTTCTTTCTTAAAATTTAGAATCTCATGGTTTTTACTTAATCTATCATTATATACTCTAAATTTAACAATGAAATTATAAAACAATCCGTGGCTCTGATGGGATTCAATATAAGGGCCTGATAACAGAGTAGAGCAACAGCCACCAAGATCAAGCACGGCGGAACCTCTAGTGGGCGTGTGGAACGAATCTGGTTGCCATCGGTATGACAATTTAATCACAATATAACCAAGAGGGAAAATTTAAAAAAATATATCAATAGAGGGCTGCAGTCAATAATAGTCGGAGAGCTGGCGACGAAAATGGGCAAGAGTTTTCTGGAAGGTAAATATTTTCAGAATAGGCTGCATTTTAGTAATGGAAAGAAACTCTAGAGTCAGCACTTCCAGTACCGCCACCTTTAGCGGGAATAAACCGGTAAAGATGTAATATTTATTAGCATCTCTAACCTGTTTTCTGAAAGCTTAAAATTTGTAGACAGCGAGCAAATAGAATATAAAATTGGATTCTAACAGTCAGACAGCGAAATTTTGGAGCAAGTGGCGTCAGGGCTAGTTCAAACCTGTCAAAAAAAAAAAAATCGTAACCCAAAGTGAAGGCTGAAACTTTCCAAAAAAATAATAAACAAGTGGTCAAGTTAACGAAGGTGCTATGGGAAACTAAATATATCTCAACACAACAAAAATCTGGTGTGACAGCATCTGATAACTTCGTTAATCGAAAGTTGTGTTCGAGCGACTTCACACCAGATTTTTGGTGTCGAGATATATAAATGTTAGGAACCTCTGGTGGCTTATAATATTAAGTAGGCTTAAATAAGTTGAATTTCTAGCAGGTAGTGAAACTCATTCTCTTCAAGCTTCAATTCACAGTAAATATTTTTAAAAAATTTTGTCGTGATGGCCTTGACTTAAACATTATTTCCGAGTGTTAGAGAGGTGGCCTAATTTAAATCCATATCTATTTCAAAAAGAACTTTATTTATTTATAAGTAACCATTTTTTTTTTTTTTTTTTTTTTAATTTACGGTATTATTGGAAATCCTTTGAATTTATTTTATCCTCTAAAAAAAATAACATTGAATCAGCATTAATTTGATTGATCAATCAACTAGAATAGAATTGGAAATTCACTCTTTGGGTGAAAAAAAATTTTTTTTTTGTATGAATCTTTACGTAACGTCCTCTAGTGATATTATCCAAATTACAATCCCATTCCACGGCGGCTTCCTTTTGGGGGTGAGAGAGAGAGAAGGGAAGGGGCATCATCCCTTTTGCATACTTCCCTTCTCACAAAGTTGTGTGTGTGCGGCAAACTTGCCTTTGTGAAGAGTTGTACCGGTACATGTATACATACACCTGAAGACTTTTCATTTCATCCGACATAGTTGAACATAGTTGAGAGTTCTCTCCTCCCACCACATAACCAAAGTCGAACTACACACCTTTTATTTGATCAATATACGTATATATAAAGCCCAAACATTGTAGATATCAGACTGTGAACGGCAATTTCATAAAGGGGAAAGACCAAGAGAGAGAACTTATCTAAGAAAATATCCTCCCCTACGGCTTCATATTTCAAACAGATTTATGGTAATAAATTATTTATTATAATTAGTTATTTTAGCACACTACAAACTCTATTTAATTTTCTCTCTTTCCCCAAACACAAATTTGTTAGCTTTTTCCATTTAAATTAAACATAAATTTCTTAGATAACAGATAAAATAATATTCCTGCTAGGTCTTCGTATAAATCAATTATAAATTAATTAATCATCCCACTCTGTCAAGAACGAAAAGGGGATCTCACCACTTGTTAGGCAAAATTATATAAATAATTCACAAGTTCACTTGAGAATTGTGAAAAAAATATTCATACATTGATTTGTATATACAGTATAAAAAAAAACTTCAAGTGTTTGTTAAATATTCAATGATTGTTTTATTTTTTACTCTGAATTGATTTTAAATATTTATTTAATAAATATATAATATATGATAATGATAGATTGTTTATTTATTTATTTATTTAAATCAGAATAAATGATGAGTGACGGTCGAAAAGATATAAAAAATAAATTTATTTTTCTGACAAACTGTGATTGATTAAAATAGAAAAAATAAACAGTACGTATAATTTTTTTATTATTGTTTTGTAGTTTATAATATTAAGATGATAGATTGTCTTTGCTAAATTAGATCACTGGATGTGCACCCCTAGAGGGCCGCATAACTTGTTATGGCTTCATAGGTCAATCTAAAAGGTTTGAAAACTACAGTGTCTATAATCTCACATTCTTGTAAGGTAAATAATTGAATGGTTAATTTGAGCAAAGGCAGCTTTTCTATTATTATAGAGAAATTTTTGACGTTTCAATCGATCCTTCTTCAGGCTAATTTTATGAGTTTGTTGGAAAAATTCTGGTGAATGGTCGCACGCGCACAACTTTCAATTACCGAAGGTAATCGAAAGTGTTTGTCACAACATTTTTTTTTTTTAATTATTCAATCGGAGTAAACGAATAAAAAAAATTCCGAGTTTTATTTATTTATATTCTTTGTATAATAATAAAATTAAGCTTGACTGATCAATCGTATAGGCTATTTGATAATTAGATGTAAGAAGTGGCTGTGTATGTTGATTAAAGGATAAATGGAAGCAGAGGCAGTCAAAAAATAATGCTTAACCAATCAGCCGGAGACGTTTCGGTCTATTTATTATAAACCATCCTCAGTCCATTAATTGGTATATATTGGATATATCCTCAGTCCATTAGTTGGTATATATTGGACTGAGGATGGTTTATAATAAATAGACCGAAACGTCTCCGGCTGATTGGTTAAGCATTCAGAGATTTTTATTTTTTAGCTGCCTCTGCTTCCATTTATCCTTTAATAGTTGATAATGATTTTATATATAAATAGACTTTTTTAAACATTTACACTTTTTTATCATTCACACTCACAGTCACACACACATGCACACAGTCTTTTTGGCAACTTAGGCCATATAATATTTTATTTAAATTTAATCAATGATATAGAGATAAAATATCAAATTCCTCTATAAGTAACGAGGAAGATGATTCTTTATTAAATTAATATAGGGTCTACTGAATAGAGAAAATATTGGAATCATAAAAAATTCGATATCGCGATTTTGATGGAAATACACGTTTTGAAATCCCCTAGTCTCAAGAGAAAAGATCTAGGAGGTTGAAATTTGATATTTAACTTAGGTACCCCCGCCTCCTAGAAAGCTTTGGTCAAAACCGGCCAAAGAGTACTAATACTTTTACTATTGTACTTGTCCAGATTTTTTTTTTTTTATTTTCTCAAAAAATTGAATTCTAATGTATCGTACTGTCAGAAATATATGTCAACACAAGAGTGATAAGCACAGAACACAACTTTCAATTATCGAAGCAAAGAGAAAGTTGTGTGCTGTGCGACCAGTCACACCAGCTTTTTTTTTTATTCATCCTCAATTAGTAATTTAAATCCCGGTATTTTGTGATTGACTCTCCCCTTTTATGAACTCTGATTGGAAACTCAGTTTAAAGACTCGAGGCGGGTTGGGGTGTCTTTGTGTCCCGGTTTTAGTAGGCGACCATTTGTAAGCTTGATTCAAGTCCCGGCCATCCGTCCGTCTGTCTGTCCGGTCAAGCACTTAATCTGAATGGATAGAAATGGTGGAGGGGGGAGGGGGGCTTTTGCCCACTTTTCTGGTTGGGCTTGTCAAACAGTCGGTTTCATCTCTCTCACCCCTTTTCTCCTTGCTTGCTTGCTTTTGGCCAATGTCCATTCAAGCTTCCCTCTCTCTCTCTCTCTCTCACACACAACCCTGAAGCCATTAGGGATTGAATTAGTCGTAGGCGCCGGGTCAATTCAATCACAAGTCACGACGTCCCAGTCGACGACGTCCTTTCAATAGACTCTCCCACATTCAACTTTTAATAAAATATAATTAGACCAGAATAATGTATTGCACCATTTTTCACATGCACACCCCTTTTTTTTCATTGTCAATCAATCTGGTTCAAGTCTTCTATTTGGAGTTTTTAAAAAATTTCAATGGATATGCATCTTATAAAGAATAATACTCTTAAATGAGATCAAGGCCTTTGAAAGGTCGGAGGAATTAGAGAATATATAAATAAATGGGCTCTTTGACAATGACATTCCGATTTCTTTTAGACCTATCTAAATTCTAGTTCCAGTTGTGTGCAATGTGGAAGTCCTTAAGGGTCATAACTAAAATTTGTAGTAGATATATTAGCCCTATCTAATAACCTTTCGCGGGTCACAAAAAATGGCACCGGCCGCCAGTTGGATAACGCTGATCTAGAAAGAAGTGATACTCTCGTCTAAACTCTTGAGTTCTATGTTAAGAAATTTTATATAAAAATGGGAACCAAAAAGCCTGGAATAATTCCTAATACCAATCCTCTAACCCAGTGGTTTCCAAACTTTATGTTACCACGCCTCCCTTAAAAATATTTAATCTTATGACGCCTCCCCCATTTTATAAAATAATACAAAAACAAAAATTTTTAATGCTAAAAAATATAAATTTATATAAAAATATTTTTTTTATTTATTCTTATTTATATTGAAACTAGCAATCATTTGGGAAATTGGTCCTGGTGGCTAATATTCGCGCCTCCCCTAGACTAGTCCGGCGGCTGTCACACAGTTTGGAAAACGCTGGGTATAAGGGTATTTTATGGCTGATGGAATTTGTATCAGAAATGAAAGAAGAAAACGCAACCAGATTTTTTCTTTAAAAATATATTTTAACAGCTACGTTTCGGCCTCTGGTAAAAGCCATCCTCGGATGTTCACTAACAGCTCCGGAGGATGGCTTTGACCAAAGCGCCGAAACGTCAGCTAAGTTAAAATATATTTTTAAAGAATACATTCTGGCTTCGTTTTTTCTAACTTTCATTCCTGAAGAAAAAATATTTTTCTCAAATCTTATTTTCACGCCCTAGAGGGTGCCTAACCCAAATATAAAATTTCAAGCACTCCTAGCTCAATTCCTTCATTCTTTAAATTGAACCCAGACAGTCAGACAGACAGACCATGTCGAAAAAACCACTTTTTTTGGATTCAGGGGACCTCAAAACGTGTATATCCATCAAAGTCTCGACATCGAATTTTTGACATGAATCCAACATACTTTCTCGCTGGCGTACCTAGCGAGGGGCAGGGGGGCAGCTGCCCCC
>JAKCPI010004209.1:0-15997 GCA_023213315.1 Euborellia annulipes
TAGGGGCTACCCCCGAAAACGGTACGTGCTGGGGGAAAACGAAGGTCATATTTGGATTCAGGAGGTCATTTTACTTAAGAATCTGAAGGGAATTTTCTCGGGGCTTTTTTTTCTTGTTGCACAGTGTAATCAAAAGTTTGTGTCGCACCAGATTTTTTGTGTCGACATAATCTTATATTTAGTTTCCGACAGTACAGTACATTTTGAATTCAAGATTTTTATAAACAAAGAAAAAATATTTATATTTGATACGATGGCAACTATATCTCCGATCCTTCTTATGAAGCACAAGAGTAAAGTGGTCTTCAAAAGATTTCAATAACAAATTGAGAATATAAATTTTAAAGAGCATCTAAAAAATAATAGATTTTTGAATATGTTGCAAAAATCAAGTTTTTAGACTCAGGGGGATCTCAAAATGTTTGTATATAGATAAGAGAAAGTAAAAAGAAACAAATACTAACGCTTTCAGAATTGTTATTAAATAAAAAAATACTTGATTTTTGGTGAAACTGTAAAACTTTAACTCAAACATATTTTATTTTTGCAATTCAACGAGTCAATTTTTTTTTTTTTTTTTTTTTTTTTTTTTTTTTAAAACATTCACCTTTTTTCTCATTCACACTCACACTCGCACACACATTCACACAGTCTTTTCGGCAACTCATGCCATTTAAGACTTTAGACAATTAATTAATATATATATTGGGGGTTCAGGCATGTCTATTTAAGCCATCTGGTATCCAAATGGCTTAAATAAAATCATCGGACTGCCTGGGTCCGAACCCGCGACGTTTGGTATAGGAGGTAGGCACACTACCTACTACGCCAAACTCGGGTCAATCGAGTCATATAAGATCATTTAAAAGAAAAACGAAGACATAAAAACTTAAGGGATTTAAAGTAACAATTTAAATTGGTAAAAGACGATTGGATCAATCGATAATTTAATTCTTTTATTTACTCTCGCCCATTAGCAAATTTATCTTTTAGATAAGAATAATGTTCATAAGTTGAGTTGTGAGAGAAGTTTGAAACTGTCATCATTTAATAGGAAATTTAATTTATCTGTTGAGTAGCCAAGATAATTAGAGAAGCTAAAAGGCTGAAGTAAGAGCTTATTTCTAAATTTATTAAATTAAATTTAAATATCTGTTTGTAATAATAATTTCAGAGATTTATTTTCGTTTTAAATTTATCAGAAATGTTAATTTTTATGTAAATAATGGAAAAGTTAAAAAGTTCACCTATTACTTTCTCTTACTTATATGTATGTGTTAATTTTCATATACGTATATAGAAAGAAAGCATTGGATTAATGTCAAAGATTTTGATGGATATACACGTTTTGAGGTCCCCTGAATCCAAAAAAGTGGTTTTTGCGACATGGTCTGCCTGTCTGTCTATGTATGTGTCTGGGTTCAATTTAAAGCCTGAAGAAATTGAGCTAGAAGGTTGAAAATTTATATTTAAGTTAGACATCCACCTAGGGTTTGTTTTTTGATTTTCTCAAAATTCGCTCCAACGATTTTGATTAAAATTTAAAAATCAATTATTTTTTAGACGCTCTTTAAAATGTATATTCTCATTTTGCTCTCAAAATTGTTTGAAGCACCCTTTTTGTATATATTTTTTTTTTTTTTTTTTTTTTTTTAAAAAAAACCTCCCCTTTTCTTTCTCACTCTCACTCTCACTCACCCACCCCTTTCCTCTTTTCTTTTCCTCAACCCGTATCATATTTTTTTTTTTATCCTTTTTTTTTTTATTTAATTTTATTAGATAGGGCCATTATTTTTTTTATTTTTTAATTTTTTTTTTATTTAATTGAAATCATCCCAATACCTGGGTGCCTGGGGCCCGGCCTTTGGTATTTGGGGTTATGAGGTAACCTCCCCGCCCTTCCCCCCCAGCGGGTACTTTTGTACTAGGAAAGATAGAAGTGGTTGCCATGGTAACAAAATATAAATATTTTTCTGTTTATAAATTTTAAACATCTGTCAAAAAAATGCCCCCCGGGTCTGGCGTGTGTTGGGCCTCCCTTTCAGCGTTAGGGTTATTGAATAAAAAATTGAAAGAAAGGGGGGGAAAAAGAAAAAAAAAACACAAAAAATGGCCCCCGGGTGGGGTGGTGGTTTTACCGCCCCTACCTCCCATCCCGGGGGGGGCGGGTTGTCCGGGGAGTTTGTTTAATTTCTTTTGGATGTTTTGGATTCCTGAAATTTAATTTGATTTTTTACTTAAAATTGTTTTCGTATTTTGTTTTATTTGATTTTCCGCAAACTCTTATTTTGTCTGTGTTTTTGTGATTTGTTATTTGTGTATTATTGTGAGGTTTTTGATTTAAAAAATAAAAAATTTTTTTGAAATAATCTGGTGTGACAAGCACAGTACAAAACTTTCTCTTACCAAGGATAAGAGAAAGTTGTGTCCTGTGTGACCAGTCACACCAGATTTTTTTTAAATTTAATTTAAGCTTTTTTTTCTAAGACCATTTAGACCCCGTCTCTATTTATTACTTTCTCTTATTTTTTCAATTGGAATGGTAGCCAATCCAATTGAAATAAATTTTAGTCGCATGAGACCGGATGCTTATCCTAGGCTTTTGATGCCAGAAGGTAACGCTCTTGATAACCAAATATTGAAAATAAAAATTGTATAGTGGATATTTAAAATACAATGATTTTATATTTAAATTTTTTTTTTTTTTTTTTTTTTTTTTATTTATTTATTTTTTTTTTGAAATTCCTATCGGGATCCCCGTTTATTTACCCAAGGTGCTTACGTGTACGGAGACACACACCTCAAACCCAACCGGCCTCTGGCCGTAGCCATCTACCGGCACCCCGTGAAGTTACATCATTTCCTATCTCTAACTCCTCCTCCTGCTCTCGTCTCTAGCTAGTGAACTAATCCTTATTTCTGGTTCCAACCGGCTCCTTTTATCCAACCTCTTCTATGCTATCGAGGATGTCCTAGTTTGAGGAGGGACTCCCTCAGCACCGGCGTGTAGCCTACTCCTTTCGAAGAATGCATCACTGAGCGGGAACCTTCTTTACGTCCCTTCCACAGGACAGGATGCCACAGCAACTCCCTCTCCTCGTAGAGTTGCCTGAGGGCTATTGTGGAAAGATCCATATATTCCAGTCCAGGGCTTGCTTGAGGATTTTTTTACATTAAATAAATATTTTTATTTAATGAAAAATCCCGCATGCCAAGGATTTGATCAGGGATCTTCTTTGCAGAAGCTGACACCCTAGCTCACTACACCAGCGAGCCCTCATTTAAATTTGTTAAATATCCATAAAAACACCTGACCAAAAGCCTTGGTTAGAGCTACCTTCAAACTGCCACTAGTAGGGTTCCAATATCGATCATAGAAGGGGAAAAAATTGTGAATAAAATATTATATGTCAAAGGCCTGAAAAGGAAAGGGAAGAAAGGTTTTAAGAGTGCGTTTCGTATTGCTGTCATCGTTTAAATCTCTTCCACAATACATTCCCAGAGATGTTTATTCGACAGAAAAAGATTAGATTTGTATATTTGAATTGAAAATAAGACAAAACGCTCTTTAAAAAATAGCAGCATGTTTAAATAATTCACGGACACTCGTCCAATTATCAAAATCATCGATTACACTAGTCGACAAAAATGAACTTTTTCTTTCACAAGAATGAAGATATGAAATTCTAGAAGTATTTTTCATGCTGAATTCAAATATCAATTCAGTTTTTCCCCATCAGGCACAGTTTTAGAGAAATAGAGCAAAATAGATTTTAGTCGAAAATGGGCTCTAAAACGGCTTTTATTTAAAATGTTCAAATTATTTTTAACGCCGCACCCCGTCAAATTATGCAGATAGTTAGAATACATATAAATTTTAAGTTTCATCCCAATCGGAGGTCATTTAGACGTGCCGCAAACGGCTTAAAGTTTTAAAAAATCGAAATTTTCAAGATTTTTTTGCTTTGGTCACCCCTAATACAATTTTAGAGATCCCTGAATGAAAAAAACATATATGTACGTTATTCTATAGTTCTTTGGCTTTCTAAAAAGCATTCATACGTAAAAATCTGTTAATTATTAACGAAATTATTAATAAAAACGTGAGCAAAAGAAAAAACACAAGTACATTCACTGGACAAAAAAAATGGACCTCTTGTTCTTTTAGAAGTATAAAGAAAGATATGAGATTCAAAAAATATTTTTTTTAATAATATATAATAAAGTTAGGGCCCGTGACCCGATACTCAGAGAGGATACATTAGCTTCTCGTGGATAGGGTTCGCTTTTTAATTCAATTGAAGTCCATTTTTTTCGACCAGTGAGTGTACTTGTGTTTTTTCTTTGCTCACGTTTTTATTAATAATTTCGTTAATAATTAACAGATTTTTCGAATGAATGCTTTTGAAACAAAGAACTATAGAATATCGTACATATATGTTTTTTCATTCGGGGTCTATAAAATTGTATTAGGAGTGACAAAGCAAAAAATCTTGAAAATTTCGATTTTCTAAACTTAAGCCGTTTGGACGTTAATGACCTCCGATTGGGATGAAACTTAAAATTTATATGTATTCTAACTATCTGCATAATTTGACGGGGTGCGGCGTTAAAAATAATTTGAACATTTTAATAAAAGCCGTTTTAGAGCCCATTTTCGACTAAAATCTATTTTGCTCTATTTCTCTAAAACTGTGCCTGATGGAAAAATTCTAACTACATATCTGAATTCAGGGTGAAAAAATGCACTAGGTTCACTAATCAGATTTCTTGTGAAAAAAACCTTGTCGACTAGTGTTATTTAACAGAGAAAGAAATAATTGTCTCTTTTCAAATAAGGACGGAATTAAAATATTAACTTTAGAAAGATTATTTCCTGAGCCGGGGGGCCTGGTAACGGAGTAGAGCAACAGTCACCACAATCGTTGCAATTAAGCGAAATCTCGAGTTGGTGACCCCGTGTTGAACATCGGTAGCCATCGGTACTTGTTATTTTCCTAAATGGCCGCGGTAGCCGGAGAGGTTAAAAAATAAAAAAAATATTCTTTCCTTAACAACATGACATGATGGGTCAAAGAACTATTAAGGGATTTGTCTTTACCCCAAATTATAAAATTACTATCATCCTAATTGAATAAAATTTGAAAATTTTTAGGTATAGGGAGGAGTTGAGGACGATAAGGAGAATAAAAACCAGTTTTCGTTTTCTCTCTCACTACTTCAATTTATTTGAAAATATTTCGGCTCCTATACAGGCCCCATCCTCAGTGCATATATGAATTTTATGAGAGAGATTGTCAATTTAATAAAAATATATTTGATTAGATAGATATACTGGCATAGAACGTCCAGGCACGAGGCTCACGCTCTCAATTGTTCTCAAATATAAATTTCATATATGCACTGAGGATAGGATGGCGCCTGTATAGGTGCCGAAATATTTGCAAATAAATTGAAGTAGTGAGAGAGAAAATGAAAGCTGGTTTTTATTCTCCTTATCGTCCTCAACTGCGATTCCCAGCTACAAGCAACTACTGTAGGGAGGTGGGTTTTTCAGTTTTTTTTCGATTTTCTCAAAATTTGATCCAACGATTTTAATTAAAATTTAAAAATCAATTATTTTTTAGATGCTCTTTAAAGTGTATATTCTCAATTTACCATTGAAATCTTACACTTCATAGGAAGGATAGGAGAAATGGTTTCTATGGTAACAAATTATAAATGTTCTCCCATGTTTATAAATTTTACATGAAGCACAGAACACAACTTCCGATTACCGAAGAGAAAGTTGTGTGCTGTCCAACACTCACATCAGATTTTTTAAAGAGATATGACAATTTGTAAAAAACGAAAAGTTTAAGCAAATAAAAATTATTATTATTATTATTATTATTAAAGAGATATGATTTTTTTACTTTCTCTTTGAATTAAAATGATTTTTTTTTCAATTCCCCATTTAAAATTATTTTCTAATAATTTATATTCTTTCTAATTGAAATAATTTGGATCTTTGCCAATTATATAATAGTAGAGTATTCCGTACCCACCCCACCTCTCCCCCCACTCTCGGATGCTCTAGCCCGGAGGTCGCACGCCATTGGCTATCTATCCTCATAGACCAGCTTGAATTCGAGTCTACATGCAAGTCAATGAGAAAAGTATCCTTTATATTTAATAGGAAAGTCAAAGAGGCTTCAGTAGCCTGGGGGCAGTGATAGGTGAAGCACCTTCCGTGTTAAAAATTCCCAGCTTCATTTGGGACATGGCGTCGCTTGGTGCAGACGTGTCTAAGTTGGCTCCTGTAAAAAAATCGCGTTTCTTCTAAAGTTTAAGGACTTTTGAGGTAAATTTCATTTCTCCACGTTTATTAATACTTGGTTTATTATTTTAAATATTTGAAATATAAATGGCTTCTCAAAAAATTATTATTTATATAGAGTATTATATATAAACGTAGTTGTGATTTTATAAAAATGTGTTCATAAGAGCCAGAAATATATCAAAATATTTTTATATATGGAGGTGGTCCGAAGTTTGTTTTTAAGCGATAAGCGTATTTATTTTTTTAATTTAATAAAATAAATAAAATACATATTTAAAGTCAAATAATAAAGTAGACTAATTGATTTGGCTCTCTCCGCTTGACTTTCTTGCAAGGGTCAGTATGCAGGTCAGGACAAGTTTGTTGGATGGGTTAATAGGTAGGCCTATGTAGCATAGATAGCAAATGGATTACAAACCTGAGTATAGGCTAATCCATTAAAGCATAGGAATCCTCTTTCTTGCAGTTTATATCTAAATATTTTTTCATTCAATTGGTTGACTTGTTTCTCGTATTTTTTCATTTTAACTTAACTAGCTGCGTCGCCCGTCTTCGGTGGGCACCTAGTCAGACAAATTTCGACCTCCTGGATACCCTTAGTTAGATATTTACTTCCATTTTTTAATAGAGAGAGAATGATCAATTCATTTAAATGCAGTGGTGGATGACATTCCAACGGATTGCAACTCAACCCTAGATTAAATTATTTTTTATAAGATCTAAATAAAATTAAAAATATACCAAATTATACTATATACTATATTAGTTGAGTTGCTCGCTTTCGGTAGGCTTCTCTATTATATTTTTTTTTTCAAACAGGAACCTCACCTACAATACCTAACAAGGGCCCGCGTGTGGCGGCCTCTTCTAGATTAAATCATTTTTTATAAGATCTAAATAAAATTTAAAATATACCAAATTATACTATTATATACTATACTAGCTGCATTGCCCGCTTTCGGTGGGCTTCTCCCATTGATATTTAGTTTTTTTTAAATAGGAACCTTACATAAAATACCTAACAAGGGCCCGCGTGTGGCGGCCTCTTTTTTAATCAGTGTCTCAACATTCACTTCACTTTTTACTTTCTCGTATAAATACTCAACATTTAATGCCAATAAATATGATTTAGAAAAATTTAATTGCTCATTACATGAAGCGAACCTCTAATCCAGTGGTTCCCAACCGTTGTTCCGTGGCACCGAAGGGTGCCGCGAGAATGCGTAAAGAGGTGCCGCGACCTCAATAAATATATTTATATAATAACGGTTATCGTAAAAAGTCTTATATGGCCTAAGTTGCCGAGAAGACTGTGTGTATGTGTGTGTGAATGGGAAAAAAGCGTGTTTTCTTTTCTAAAAAAAAAAAAAAAAAAAAAAAAAAAATTATATCTTGAATTCTAATATATCGGCGGAAACTAAACATATGTCAACACAAAAAGTCTGGTGTGACAAGCACAGTACACCAGTCACACCAGATTTTTTTTTATTTGTTTTAAGACGCAATAAAACTCAATGCGACAAAAATTTTGAATGAAGTAATTTTATTTATATTGTTTTTTAATGTTTTTATTCATTTGTAAATTTAGGACGACTTTTAATGTCACAAGACTCAGGTCAGTGCATATTTATTAAATGGAAGTAAAACTTCCACCCAATTAAGTCCTTTGTTCACTGAAGTCCTTCAAAAAAAAATAGGATCATATGCACTAGTTCCTCCCCTTCCCTCCCACCTCCATCATCGAAAATGTAGCTTAGGTGTTTGTTTATTTCGAATGGCATTTTATTCTACTTACTGGAGTAAATTTAGATCTTTTTTATCAGTACCCGAGGGGCTTAACCCCATTTGTGAAATACAACTACTGCATTTTCAACTATATCAACATTTTGCCTTCCAATCGACTAATTGAACCTTGTATGAAAATCATTCATTTTATTAAGCGCTTGTTAGTTTATGTATGTGCGATCCTTGGTCCCATTTAATTGAATCCCAGATGAATCGTTTTATAATTTTTTTTTTTATTTTAATTTTATATATTCAATTCACAAGTATGAAAAAAATCCTGAATAACTTTTATTAAATGGAATGAACTTTTTAAATTAAATATTTATAAAATTACATTTACTCTCAGTATTTTAAGCATATCCCGATTAAAACTGATTAAAAATGATCTAGGGATCCTCACGCTCGTAGCAGGTCGGCATAGTGAACCTTTAGGGGCACACAGGGATATACACACCCACACCAGGGACACACAGGGATACATAGGCCCGCACCAGGGACACACACAGTAGATCGAAAGTGACCAGAAGAAAAATGTATGTCCCTGGTGTGGACGTGTATATCCCTATGTGTGTCCCTAATGGTTCATTATGCAGACCTGCTGCGAGCGTGTGGATCCCTCGATCATTTTTAATCATTTTACTTTCTTGTATTTTTTGGATAAAGTGATAACAATTTTAAACATAAATAAAATAATCAATGATAATTTTATATACTATAATATAGTTAGATCAGGGATATTCATTAAAAAGCTGTTTTATTTATCCCGACTCCAATCTTTAAACCAACCAAAAATTAATATTTTTATTCATTTGGGGGAGGAGCATCCCGAATCGTCAAATCCTCCCCCTCCAAAATAATTTACAATCCTGAACTGTACGACGCTTATTCATTCAAATTAGAGAAATTTTGATTAAAAAAGAATTGTTAAACTCGGGACTCCAGGCACGATAAATTAATGTTTTTCTCTCTGAGCCACGACTTGTAGTTAATTCTTGAATGAATTCTTATAAAAATATAAGTTTATTAAAGATTTCTTTTTTTATCTATTAAGATAAAGTATTTGCTACAATTGAAATGAGTTTGCATTTTGATGAATCCACGATTAAATGATACCTGTTGTTCTTTTTATAGGAAGCTTTTATGCCGACATCCGCCATTCTTATTTAATCTCTTTTATTTTATTAACTAATTAAAGCACGGTGTTGTTGAGCCCACCCTCAGAGAGTTATGCATTATTCGAATCTAATCTGGCGACCACCATTGTCTCTGTTAAAACTTCCAACTCGTTTGAAATTAATTTCCAACATAACAGAATAGATGAGAATGGTTGGGGTAAGAAACTTTGTGTCGGCCAATCAAAACTTCCTTACGGACCCTCTTCTCTTTTCGCTTGATTCCTTTAACCATTGTTTTGGGAAACGATGGATTAAGACTTCCTTTTGGGATTTAAAACAACTTAAAAAAAAATCTAGATTAAATATTAAATATTTGTTTGTATATCTGCCGGTATTTTAATTCTTTTCATTAAGCATATAGACCTATTCTTTTAGGGAATAAATAGCAAATACATTTATGCCCGTTTGATCCAACACATCTTAAGCTGGTCTTACATCTTATAATTGAATTTGAAACGTTGTACCATCAGGAAATCGGGTCTTAAGATCTATTTGTGCCTCCATCTCATAGATAATAACACTAAGAATTATTTATTTCAAAAAAATATATATTCTATATATAAATAGTTGAAGAAGTAAAATGCCACATTTCGCTTTTTAGGGAATGGAAGGCTCAAGGCGGGCTTAAGATCTAAGATGTTTTGATGCAAATGGGCATTAAAGAATAACAAGTACCAAACTTCTCCCTTAATCTTTTCCAATATAATGTCATTTGAATTTTTGGCTTTTAGATTACTATCTGATGAATTACAAGAGATTCCTGCATAATCTCATGGTTGAAATAATTTTTTTCTTTATGTATCTATCTCAAAAGACCTACCACCACTTTTTTTCATCAATCGTTACTCTAAGCGTGTATTTTTTCTTATCAGCATTTATATACCATCAATTATTGATGAAATTTTATATTTATTTATAAGTTAAGCAGCTCCCTGAGGCGTGAAAATAAGTTTTTAAACAAAATCGGCCAAAAAGTACTAGTACTTTTTTAGTAGTTTTTTTTCAATTTTCTCAAAATTCACCCTAGTGATTGTGATTAAAATTCATAAATCAATTATTTTTTGAGAAACAGGATGAAGAAAAAAGAGCAGCTAGTCATTTATTTCATTTATTTAAGGCCCATTAGATTAACGTTTCGGTCTCGACTGAGACAGTAAATAAATGAAATAAATACTAGCTGCTCTTTTTCTTCATCCTGTTTCTCATTAATAACCTTTATAAATCTACTTTTCTCAACAATTATTTTTTAGGTGCTCTTTAAAATGTATATTCTCATTTTGCTCTCAAAATTGTTTGAAGACCACTTTACTCTTGTATTTCATAGGAAAGATAGGAAAAATGGTTGCCATGGTAACAAAATAGGCCTATAAATATTTTTCTGTTTATTATATATTTTATATGCCCTCGGGCTTTGGTAAGAGAAAGTTGTGTGCTGTGCGACCTGTCACACCAGATTTTTTAGTATTTTTATGTAGTTTTTACAGCACCAGCTTTTGGTGTATTTTAGATTGAATATTTTTTTTTATACCCTTCATTTCACATTATTCTATGAACACAGGAAAATTTTATCCGTGTTTAGATGTTTTGTTTTACAATTTTTTTTTTTGAACGCCTATACAAATAAGATAAAGAAAAAAATTATCTCTTTCTATTTTTATGATTCTTTAATGTCGTATAGAATATTAATATTGCCAATTACTATACATTACAAACTCTAAACATCTGTTCAAACTGCCAAATCACGCGATATCTGAGTTAATAAAATTTCCTTTAGAATGAACTAAGTTAAATGAATGAAGCAAGTTTCGACTTTAGAAAGACCAGAAAGGTCACTTTCACTCTTCATTACTGCTATAAAACCACTTGGATTAATTAAGTTTAGAGTCCATTAACCATACAAATAAACATTCATTTACCAAGCATTTTCTACATTTTGATATTAATACCATGGTATTGATCAAAATATAATTTTAATGGATTTTGGTATAAAAAAGTTCTTAATTGACAGAAATAATTAGGTTAAACTAACTTTTCATTTCAGGTCTGATTTATTGTGATGTGGCCAGTAGGGCTGGAAACCAGTAAAAACCGAAATGCAATTTTTGTTCAAATTTCACATCTGTTAATCCAAAGTCGATTATATTTAATTTTTTTTTTTTAACACTCACACTTTTTTCTCATTCATAAACACATACACACAGTCTTTTTGGAAACTTAGGGCATTTAAGACTAAACGATACTTGTATTTTTAAATATATCTATTGGAGGCCCAGGCATTCTTATTTAAGTAAGCCATTTGGATACCAAATGGCTTAAATAAAATCATCGGACTGCCTGGGATCCGAACCCGCGACTTTTGGTATGAGGTCAGCACGCTAATCCCAACACCAAGCCCGTGGGAAATCAGATCCTTAAAGTCCGAATCCTTAAAGTCTCAATTAAATATTTTGGTAGCTTGTTATAAAAATTCAAATGCTCCTTTTAAATAGGCACATTTAATAACTGGTTTGCTTAGATTTTGCATAACTACAAGGCGGTGTCTTTGGTTGGCGGCGGCATTCGTGTCGATCGGAATAATAAGAATAAGCGAGATAAGTTCCTTTTAGATTGAGCAAAAATTGCGGCCCCTGGAGTCGCTCGCCGCGAAAGCGTGGAGATCCTGGTTCGACTCCAGGGGGCGCAATTTTTGTCCAATCAAACACAAACTTATCTTGCAAATGTTTTCTTAAACGATATATTGACTGGCTTATTTAGAGTCTATTTGAGCGTTGTTTGAAAAAAAGTCCATCTCTTTTCAAACAAAGCTCTACCTAGTTAATAAGAATAGGTCCGTCAGAGGCTATAAGTTTTTTAATTATATGAAACTGGACAAGCTAATCATATGTTTAATCTTCAAGTGGTTACTTGTTTGATAGAGCCAGGATGAATTGCTCTTGTTAATAAAATAATGTTACCTTTTAGTTCTTTAAGTAATTACAGATAGATATGAATTCTAACATCAAACTTGGACATAAAAAAATTCAGGGATGATTTTACTGCCTTTATTATTCTATCAATAATTGTCGGATTTATAATAATGCATTGATCCACATGGATTAAAATTTATTTTTATCGATTTATTTACATCAGGGCTGCCCAAAATGAGGCCCGCGGAGCGGGTGAAAAATCAGCTCGTTGAACGTCCCTATCGCTACCATCAATTAATTAAATACAATAGAACCTCGCTTAACAAGCACTTCTCATAACGAGTAATTTGCATCCGAGGGAAATAAAAAAAAAAAATAATAATAAAAATGCTGAAAAAATATTATGTAAAAATGTATTTTTCCAAAATTTTCAAAAATGTTTTAATCTTAAAGAGATGTGATTTTTAAGATTAAAAAAGATCTCATTTCTCTAATTTGAATAAAGTCAGTTAGAAATGAGCAAGGCAAATAGCAGGAAGCGTTTGTAAAGCAAATATGAAATTCATTAGCTAAAACGTGAGATATGTACTTGAGGTCGTTCCTTTTTAGACTTACGACATCTTATTTCAACTTAATTTTGCCAGGGCAATTCGTTTTAAAATCTTTTTTTTTTTTATTTGACTCTGCACTTATGTCATCTAAACTTCTTTTCATCCTCTCATTTGTGCCCCTTTATTTTTACCGCTTTTTCTCTTTTAATTCCAACGTAGGCTACTAAACAAAAATTTGTTCATCATCAATATATTTTTTTTTTTAAATTTAAAATGCAATTCAAATTTTTATTCAAAATAAAAACACCTTATACCTCTTTTTTCTTAAGGGACCTGACTAACGTCCACCAGCAAAGGTCCTGACTAAAATATATGCCTTACATTACAATTTCTCTCTAAGAGGTGGTAAAATGAAGTTATTTAGCTAAGTAAGGATCCCAGAATTTTTAAACAATAATCACTTGCTGGCAAATGATTAATAACAGAGAGTGGGGAAGAGCCGAGTGGTTTATTCGACACAAAGCGGTCTTTATTGTCGCTCTAAGCGCTCCGTCTCTTCTTACCTTCCACCCCCCCCCCCCCACCCTCCCCCTTCAACGTCTGTGTAATTAACCTCTTTGCTGAGATATTAGCTCGGGTTTGAATTGAGCGTTTGTCTTTGGGAGTCTAGATTTAATCATTTTATTTCCTACTCGTAAACACTCTATAGCAACGAGCCCATTTCATTTACTATTATTGATCATCTCCCACGGGTAATTTATTACCTTTATGCTAATTATATATAACACCTACACCAATCTCTAACTTCACGCTTTCTGTTTATATACTTATTTGTTGGGCATACGGACAACCTTAGAATTTAAAAATATTCTTAATTACAAAACAGTAGCCTTTGCTGAATCAGAGCGTATGTAAACAAAATTGTGTATGTCACCGCGATGGCTTCAGAATTAAAGAAAATAGGGCCTTCAGGCGTAAATAAAAAAAAATAACAACGAAAAATACTTTGTTTTTGAATAAGAGCAATCTGGCTATAGCACTTCGGTGTATATAGACTTACTTCTTAGCTTTTCCCGGTGGGATTCCAATAGACCTTTTTTTTCATTGAAGGTCTTTTTTCGGCATCGAATGCCATTTAGATCCAGTCCAGATGTATTTAAATTGATTGGTAGCCAATACAACTCGTCTGGGCAAGCTAACATCTATACCAAGGTCCGAGGGCTTCCAATAGACTGAAAATCTAGCCTTTTCTTTAACATTTTTCATTCCCCGATAGGAAAATTTGTTTTATTAAATTGAAACTTTTATTATTTTATAGTTAATAACTTTGATATTAAATTAATTAAAAAGGAGACGAAAGAGACAATATCAATTTGTATATTTGGAGGTTTACTTCTTTTAAATTCGTAAGATTGAGATCACCATAATTAAACAAAGTATAGTACTTTATTAAATTTTATTGCCAGATAACTGTTGTGTGGATTTTCCCACAGTTTCAATCCGAAAAGGATCATTATCGGACTGAAACTGTGATAATGTGCACACAACAGTTATCTGGCAATAAAATTCCTGTTTAATAAAGTACAATACTTTGTTTAATTATCGAAAACTCCATCTTACAATTATATACAGTATATATTCATAATAATAACGGTTATCGTCTTAAGTCTTGTATGACCTAAGTTGTCGAAAAGACTGTGTGTATGTCTGTGTGAATGGGAAAAAATAGTATGAATGTTTTAATAATAAAAAAAAAAAATAATAAGTGTATTAATTGTTAATATTTTTTTTTTTCTACATTTAATAATGAATAAAATATAACTAACTAATTTCTTTCTTTCTTTATAGGCGACCTATGAATCTCATGACCCAGACACCTGTTGTCTCCGAGATAAGAAGATCCAGGATTCGATCTTTTCTCAAGCCGGGTTTTCTTGGGAGAATAAAATATTAAATTAAACATATGCTGCGAGGATTAGAACAGCGGTAAGTCTTTCCCTACAATTTACTAATATCTATATAACAACCACGAACCTTATATATTTATGAAATGAATATTACTATATCTTCGTTAAAGACAGAAGAATTTTATCCCACTTTATTTTTATATTTATTAATTAATAAAAAAAATTTCTCTAAAGTAACTCAAGAAAATAGTTTATTTTATTTTTAATATATGCCTATTCGAGATTTGATTTCTCAGATTTTTTCTTTTTATTAGCTTTTCATAAATAGGGCAGTCAATCATGTCATTGGTTATGTTGATTCTTTATTGATAGCAACTACTTTTCTATCTATCTAACATTTCGATGAAAAGTGAAATCTCTATTTCGAAAAAAAAAAAAAATTATTTATAGACCTAACCTAGAAATTCTTATTATATATATTGCAAATATTTTAACGGATAAGAGCAATGTATAAGACTTAAACCCTTATGTAAGCATTCATTGTCGTGAATATAAAGCTCTTGAGAACTTAGAAGTTTACTTCAATTCTCCATCTTAATATTTCTTCTGCCAACCCCTCTATAAAGGTTTTTTAAATTTTATTAGAGTTATTTCGAATGGGGCTAGTGGATTAAATTTTATTCATTACCTTTATCCATTTAACCAAAAAAAATATTCCAATTCAACCAAGAGGCTTCAAAGAATTGACTATTTAACTATCAGCAAGTTTTCTTAAAAAAATAAATCTCCCCATTATTAATTCAAAAAATTTTTCAAAAATTATTTCCAATTTTTCTGCATTTATATATTTTTTTTTAAATAAGCTAAATTTTTTCCTTAAAGATCGAGTGACTGTGTATAGATGCTGGGACAATTCCGGGAAGCGTTTATTGAATATTAATAGATCTAGAAAAATATATTACTTTTTTTAACACTCACATTTTTTCCCATTCACACACACATATACACAGTTTTTTCGGCAACAGGCCATATAAGACTTTATTCGATAATCATTATTAATTAGTATACATATTGGGGTCCAGGCATCTTGTTTAAAGCCATTTGAGTATTACTCTTTTTCTTTATTATTATTATATTAGTTTACTAATACTATTCATTATCCTACCAAGGGTCGGGGGTTTGGATCCCAGGCAGTCCATTGATATTATTTAAGCCATTTGGATACCAAAAGGCTTAAATAAGGATGCCTGGACTCCAATAAATATATATTAATAAATTATGAGTATCGTTTAAGTCTTTTAAATGGTCCTAGTTAAGCTGAAAAAGACTTTGTGTACATGTGTTTGGGAAT